>LKTO01000203.1:0-81756 GCA_001399465.1 Hymenoscyphus scutula
GTATTAAATCTATATTTCTATAAATTTACTATAAGTCTATACTACGTTAAGTGTTTAAGGACCTATTATACTACTATATTATACTTATCTAGATTCTCTAAGAATATTAGAATGTTATCGAGGTATACTATATATATTATATCTACTAGGCCTACTAAGGCCTAGTTAATATATACTTAAAATGTAGCTAGCGTATTATAAAGGCCGAAAGGTATTATATAGTACTTAAAATACCTATAGTATATATAGAACGCTATCTTCTACTTATTACTCTTTCTAATCTAAAGTTAGTAGTATATATCCTTTAAGTCTAGCTATATAAACCTCTTAGCTCTATAAAGACAGTCTAACGTCTTAGTAATTAAGAGGAGTAGTATTCTATCCTTAACTATAATCTTGTTTAAACTCTAGTAATTAATATATAAACGTAGCTTCTCTTCTTTCTTTAGTATAAATATAATTAGCGCCTCTACTAGGCTAGTAGACCTTTAAATCTAACCCTTTCTTTTAGACTCTACTAGATACTTCTAGAGTACTTCTAGCTTCTTCTTAGATAATATATATACTAGTCTCTAAGGTAGCTTACTACTAGGCTCGATATTAATCTTATACTCTATTTTATAGTATAATAGTAGCTCTATAGCCTTCTGTTCTAAGAAAGTATCTATAAGATTCTAATACTTAATTAGAAGTATCTGTTTAGGTTATTATACTATAGTATTAATTTAGTAGCTACTCTTCTTACTCTCTACTAGAGAGATTATTATAGTAAATATATATAGCTCGGTTTTTATTACTTATATAAACTTCTTTACTATTAATAGCTTAACCTCTATTTTCTTAAAAGAGTATTACTATATAAGGTTCTAAAAGTTAATTACTATCTAGAGTACCTATAGTTCTAGTAGTCTAATTATAATATTAATCTTATTAATATTAAAATTATATAATATAAATTCTAGTTTATTAATTCTACTTTCTCCTAGTATATTATATACTATTATTAATAATAGGTAGTTAGTATAAGAAAGTATCCTTTACTCTTATACTACTACTAATATAGTTAGCCTTCTAGCTATTACTAGTAGTTCTATTTCTATAGTAGTATGTCTTTATATATAGTTTACTTCTATAGTAGTATCTAGGATTACTCTAAGCTTATACTTGTTCTTTCCTTATCCTAAAATCACATCGGCTATTAAAAACGAGAATAGCTCCTCAGCTTACTTACGTACCCCCGGCTTCTAACTAGCTGCTCTAAGGGAGGAGATTACTACTAGCCGATGACTTTTTCCTAGTTGTCTTAGACTAGGATAACTAGATACTAGGTAACCTGTCTTACTATAATTATAACAGGTCTTATCTAGACAGGTAGTAGTATAGTAGCCCTTCTTATAGTATTTATAATAAACGATATTTATAATATCCTGTTTTCTTATTAGTATAGGATTAGTTTTCGTAGTAGAGATGTAGTAGTTATTAAGTAGTTCTCTCTTAGAAGAGCGTTTCCTTTAGTATAATAGCGTTTCTCTTATAGGTAAGCGGCTACGTTCTTATATAGTAGCTCTAGGCTAAGTATATCCTCTTTAAGTAGAATATTAGTAGATAACGTTCTCCTTATAGATTACTAGCGTAATAAGGTTCTTCTGTTTTTATAGAATATATAGTTTATTATTAATTTTTATCTAAATATTCTTATATAGTTTTACTAAAAGATTATTCTTCTTCTAGAAGTTATTATATATTCTAAGTTTATTCTCTTACTTATCTAAGTAGGCTACGAAGGACTATACTAACTAGCTACTTTAATACTCTACTCTTTCCTACTTTATAAGAGCGTCTATATTTTAGTTCTCTAGATTAGAGATAGCGTTCTTTATAAATTCCTTGAATTCTTTCTACATTATTATATTAATCTCTTCTATAGCCTCTCTACGCCTCTATATTGTTTTTAGAATCCCCTTAAAAGTAGATATATAGTATATAATCTTCGCTACGTCTATCCTCTAGGTTATATCCTTATCCTCTCTCTATTTTAGCTCTATGTTATAAAAGAACTCCTCTACCTCTTTAATTAATCTTCCTTAGTAGGGTTTCAGATCTCGTGTCTTTAGGATTCTAGTGTTCCCTCTACGCTCTAATAGTAGTTCTCTAATACTAGATACTAAACTTAGTATAATACGTCTGTCTTCCCTTTGTTAGATCTAAGCGTCCCTACTTTAAAGAAGTATCTTAAGTCTCTCTTCCCTTAACCTTAATTCTATAAACAAGTGTTCCTCTGCTTCTAACTCGCTGTCACGAATCACGTGCACACGTGACTAGTGAAGACCAGGCGGCGCCCTGACAGGTTGAGCACTATCATATACTCTTATAGCATTAGACAGGTCGCTTAGGTTAGCTAAGCGATCCAAGGATTTCACATGGTTGTAATCACGTGATGGATCCCTGGGGATCCCCCAGGGATCCAAAGGGGTCCTGGGATCCAGAATAGATCCATGAGCAGGAAGGTTCTATATAAGACTGGCACGTCTGCCATTAGATAGGAGCTTCGTGCTCAACTCAATATTACATTGTTATCACTACCTTGACAGCTTTGTAGTTAAGTGACGAGTTTACCTCCGAGTAAACACCCAGTCCGCGATTGAACCTCTTTGCAAGAACAAACCCCAGCGATACTCAGTTACCTTAGTTAGTTAGTTTGAGAATCGTCACACTTGCTAATCCTACTCTAGATTACTTTAAGTTTTCTCCTAACTCTATACTCTCCTAATACTACTTGCGGTTCGCTATTGTTCCGCAGTAGTTCTATATTCCTTTGCGAGTCAGGGGTCGGTTCCCTCTATTCTTCCTATGTCGATTATTCTTCGTATGGTTACTATGAGTCTTCCTCTCTACCTACCTGTGTACTGCTAGGTATACTCTAAGTCCTAGATAGCTGCTTATCTGTTGGGAATTAGCTTTGTAATCTTGTTATTAGTCTTGTCGCTATTTTTACGTCTTGTTATCTTATACTAGACTACTTCCCTAAGGGTTTAATTAATTATAATATAAGGAACTAAATAAGCAGTAGAGTATGTAGACGTAATAGAACTACTAGTGTTCTATTATAATATAGAATAATCAATGCCTCTCCTCTGCCTTCGTCTAACCTTCTAGTTATATATCTAGACCTCTTAAATACCCCTTCCTATATCTCTAGTCTCTCTACATTTCTAAAAACATCCCTAGTCTCTCTACATTCCTGAAAACATCTCTAGTCTCTCTACATTCCTAAAAACATCCCTAGTATCCCTGGCTTCGACCCGGTTGCGGGCCGTCGTCGGGCTGCTATCGTATGCCCTGTGTGTGACGATTCTGAAACTAACTAACTAAGGTAACTGAGTATCGCTGGGGTTTGTTCTTGCAAAGAGGTTCAATCGCGGACTGGGTGTTTACTCGGAGGTAAACTCGTCACGAAACTACAAAGCTGTCAAGGTAGTGATAACAATGTAATATGAGGTTGAGCACGAAGCTCCTAATCTAATGGCAGACGTGCCAGTCTTATATAGAATCTTCGTTCCCTGCTGGAGTCCCTCGCTTAAGAGGACTACCCATGTTGGAGTCCCTCGCTTAAAGGGAGTCCCAAATATTGAGGACTCCAATGGCCCCCAAGGACTCCATCACGTGAGGACTCTATCACGTGATCCGTACTAACATAATGAGATCCTGCACTAATGGCTTAATGCTGTACTAGTGCTTTACCAAGGGTTTATATATAAATAGTATTCTAACCTGTTAGGACGCTGCCTGGTCTTCACTCATTATATAACAGCATGTAGTTTATAACACTATCCTCTTCTTAGCCTAGCGTGTCCCTACGCTATCTGTTTTAACAAACGATAACGTTAGTTCCTAACCCTCTTCTCTTTAGACATGTCGGTTTCTTATAATAAACAGAAGTAGCGTCTGGCTTTAGCTCTTTAAATCAAGAAAGCTAATCGTCCTATAGTTACTTGTTTCTACTATTCTTGTTATTCCTACTAATGTTTTTTGTTCCTAGACGAATCGTTCTATTATTCTAAGTATGTTTATACAAAGAAGCCTTGTAATACTTCTAGTTATTATATTATTACTTTATAAGTTCTAACTAGAACCTGTAAACCTATCTGTCGTTTCTTTTTTAGTTCTATACATACTAAGAAACGTCTAATAACTACTCCTCTGGCCGATCCCTTCACCCCTGCTCCGTCTAACTAGTTTCCTGCCTTTAAGGTACCTACTTAGGTTAACCTTTCTCTTGTTAACACTTCCCTAGACTTCGTTCTAGATCTAGCGTTTTTCGATACCTATCTTACTAACCCTATACTATAGGTAGACTTAAGTTCTAGGAGTAGAACTCCTCTACCTCTGCTAAATACTATCTGATATTCCCTTTTAGTTTCTAAGTATTCTCTAAATATAGGTAATCTAACTATTTAATTAAATACTTAATCTTACCTCTAATAAGTTTATAGTTAAGAATCCTCTCGACTTTATACTTAGTATTTAGGTTAACTAGCTAGATCTCTATAAGTAGAGCTAGTAGTACTCTTAGTAGTACTAGTTTAAAAAGTAAGATATAGAATACTAGAAAGATATTTATTATTTTTAGTAGAGCTAGTTTATAATTTAAAGGTTCTTTTACTTACTTGATTTTAAACAGTCTAATATATATATAGTCTAGTTTCCTACTTAGTCTCTTTATATTAATATTTTTTTACTATAAGTAGACTTTATCTCTCTCTTTTAGTATTAGCTTCTAACTATATTATTTATTATAGTAGTATATATTACGCTCTACTATAAACTATAAGTCCTCTATAAGTTTCTTATATAGGCCTTTAATCTTTAAGGCTAATACTTAAGCTAACTAGTTGTTACTTGTTATTTTTATTAGTCTATTATATACTAGTAATTTATATCTAAAGTTAACGTAGAATAGTAATATAAGTATTATTTCTATAGTTAAGCTATTATATATAAACTAAGCTAAAGGTAACAGTTCTATCTAGTTATTCTACTAGTAGTTTATATAGTAATAGAGGTATATTTCAACTACTTAATTTATACGTTTGTTCTCTCTATTAGTGTGACAGACGTGCTTCAGTACAGTTGGGAACAAACAACACTCTATTCTTAGGACAATAGATGAGGAGAGAAGAAGAGCTCGAGAGAGCTGGGAACTAAATACAGGTCGTACGACGCTAGTCCTAGCGCGTCTCGCTAAGCGAGCATGTGACATCTAACCCTCGTGACCATAACCGTCACATCACCCCCCCCCTTTGAAAAGAGCTCGCCCCGAGCGTCAAAAAGGATAAATCAATTGCCTTTGTATGTCCCTTATATCTGCTGGCGTTACTGATCCCTTCAAAGAAGCCTAACCAAGCCTTGCTATCTGCCTCCTTGCCTTCTCACCTGCCTGCCACCTTGCCTTGCCACCGGTTTTGAGTGCCTCAGAGGCTCGCATATCGTGTACATCTGGCTTCAGCCCTGTATTGTTGTTTGCGTTCGGAAGAAATAGAACGAGTGCGTGGTGAAGTAGATGTGCCGATAGAATTGATGCTAGAAGCATTTGAGTTCCTTGGCTCGCTGTAGCTGTTGCCGTTGCCGGAGGAGGGTGAATGTAGAGTATGTGCGAGGCAGGTTTAGCTGTTTACGAAGAGCGTAGAGTCGTATCGTCGTGCTAGCTCGTCGGTCCTGTAGGAGCGATAGAGAGAGGTAGCCTGAGTCTGGTGGGCACCTATTGTAAGAGTTGTCGAAAAGAATGTGCGCGAAAGAGACAAGTTTGTTCGAAGTATAGATTGTCGGACAGGCTCAATTAAGAGGTCGCGAATTGGCGGATCGAAGAGGCATCTGCCTTGTAGAGAGGCTGACAGAGGATTCGATGAATTAACGAGTATCGAAGAGGCATCTACATAGGAGCAGGTAGAGGGTTCGATGAATTGTTGTACAATTAGAGAGAGGGAGTCTACCAACGAAGCAGGGTCGTTCCTCACAGCCGTAGCTCAGTATCAGCCGATCCGAAGGAGAAGCGTCTCGCTAGTTGTTGTGATAGTAAGGTATCAGCTCCAAAAGCAAAAACAAAAAATAACGGGTGCCCGAGGGCCATGCTGCCGTTAAAAACATGAGGGGGTGCTCTCGCAAGAGCCATGATCGTGGACGTGAGGGGGTAAGGGTAGAATAACGTCTGACACGCACAACGTACTATAGAACTGTCGTTTAACACGGACACGTATAGCACATCGTGGAACTGTCGACTATCCTAAAGGCGTGGACGTGAGAGGGTAGTGGCTCGCTCGCAAGCACCACAATCGTGAACATGAACATGAGGGGAGTAGCACGCTCGCAAGCGCTACTGTAGGGTGGACCAGTGTTGGCCGAGACCTAGAGCCAGGCTCTCGTAACTACTGTCCGAAAAAAAACCTGGGAATACTCTAGGGCTCTCTAGAGGATCTATTGTAATGTGACAGACGTGCTTCAGTACAGTTGGGAACAAACAACACTCTATTCTTAGGACAATAGATGAGGAGAGAAGAAGAGCTCGAGAGAGCTGGGAACTAAATACAGGTCGTACGACGCTAGTCCTAGCGCGTCTCGCTAAGCGAGCATGTGACATCTAACCCTCGTGACCATAACCGTCACAATTAGTCTAGAGGTAGAAGGCTATCGAGAGCTTCCTCTTTACACCTAATTACTCTATAAGAGTAGTCTAGAACTTCAAGGTAAAGAGCTTATCTCTATCTAAGAGTATCTCTATTAATATTCTATATCTTGAGATTATGTCTCTTAAGTACGCGAATACTAGATATTCTACTATACTAGACTCTATATATAGTATTAGTATTATATATTTAGTAAGTCTTTCTATAATAACTAGAATTAAGTTATATTTAACTTCTATTATTAAATCTCTAGATTTTAGTAGCTTAATAATAAAATCCTAAGAGACTAATTTCTAAGGTATCTATAGAATAGAAGTAGTACTTATCTATCTATATAGTAGCTAGCGGAAAGCCTTATTCTAGATATAGGTATTATACTTCTTTATTACGTCCTTAATAATCGCTAGTAGATAGTCTATAAAGTAGTGTTATTTAATCTACTAAGTAGTTCTTCTTATTCCTTAATAACTATAAGTAGGTACTAAATAGTACTTACTAATAAACTACTTTACGTATTCTTTTAGAACCTATAATTTTCTATTATAGTACTAGTTCTTCTCTTTATGTATATTCTAGATCACGTCTAGCTATAGATCTACTGTCTATATAGCTATAATTTAATAAACTATCGAAGCTAAGTCTCTATTAGATAGCTCTTTTAATATTACTAGCCTTATATATTCTCTAGCTTCTTTATAGCCTAGTTTACAACTAAGAGCGTCTACTCTTAGATTTGTTATTCCTATAACATGTCGAATAACGATGTTATAGTATAATAGAGTTTCTAACTATCTAGTAAGGCGTTTACTTATAAGTTCCTTAGTAGTAGTAAAGGTTCGAAGATTAGCGTGATTAGTAAGAACTATCACCTAATGCTTTGTTCCTTAGAGGTAGATTTTCTAATACTCTAAGATAAAGACTATAGTAAGTAGTTCCTTCTTAAATATAGTATAGTTCTACTATACTAGGTCTAGCGTTCTAGAGTAGTAGGCTATAGGTATTAATTTTCTGTTTTCGTCTAGCTATAGGTGTATAGCATCTATTACTATACCTAATAAGTCTATTTCTATAGTACTCGGTTTCTCTAGATTATAGCTATATAGAATTAGTTCCTTAGTAAAGTATTTCTTTATTATCTAAAAGGCTATTTCTATAATCTCGTTCTATATAAAAGGTACTCCTTTATATATAAGATTTATTATTAGTTTTAATATTCTAGTATAGTCTACTATAAACTAATAGTAGAAGTTAGTAAATCTCTAGAAACGTTAAATATCTTTAATGTTTTTTAGTAATTCCTAGTTAATAACGTCTCTTATCTTATCTAGGTTAATTTCTATTTATTCTAGAGATGTTATCTAGTCTAGAAACTTTATATAAGTTACTTTAAACTTATATTTTAATAACTTAAGTTAAGAGTTTACTATAGTAAGTCTTTTTATAACCTTATATATATAACTCTTATATTCCTCTACCTTATCTAAGTAGATTAGAATGTTATCTAGATAATAAATAACTATTACCTCTAGAAGACCTTCTAGAATATTATTATTCTACCTCTAGTAGATTACTAGCACGGTAGCTAATCTAAATAGTATTACTATATACTTATAGAGTTCTAAGAGTAATCTAAAAGCAGTTTTCTACTTATTACCTGCCTTAATTCTAATTAAGGCATAAGTGTTCTATTAGTCGAGTTTTATAAATATCTTAGTAGAGCTAATTCTATCTAGTAGATATTATCCTTCTAGTAGTAGATAAGCGTTCTTAATCGTTATATTATTTATATCTTAGTAGTTGATATAAACTTGACCTATTAGGTTGTTCTTCTTACTAATAACTAATATGTTTAATAGAATAAGTAATTTAGATCTTCGAATATAACCTTTCTTTAAACCTTTAATAATATAGCTCTTAATATATTATAGCTTAATCTAACTATAAGGCTATATTTTCTATTTCTTAAGGTTATAACTCTCTTTTAATTTAATCTTATAATCCTATAAACAATGTTCTAGTAGAGCTTATAAGTTCTCTAGATTCTTAAATAATTCTATAAATTCTCTATACTATATAGATATAACGTTATTAGCTTTCTTACTAACCTATAGAGGACTCTTAGTAAGATGTTCTAGCGCCTTAGAAGAGGTAGCGCTAACCTCGTTCTAGCTATATAGTTAAGGCTATAATCCTTCGTAGTTATATTAGCTAAAAGTTATTATTTAGGCTTTCTAGTTAATATCTAGATTATGTTCGCTAATCTATAGTATACTAAGTATTATGTCTTAGCTACTAATTACTATAATATTAAATTATATATCTAAGTAGTATCCTTCGATAGTAACTTATATTAGAATAGTTTACTAATTAATAACTCTGTTTTAATATACTATGTCTATTCTATTAACTATACCTAGATAGTATAGTCCTGTCTTCTTAATAGA
Organism: Hymenoscyphus scutula; assembly: GCA_001399465.1. Classification (NCBI taxonomy): domain Eukaryota; kingdom Fungi; phylum Ascomycota; class Leotiomycetes; order Helotiales; family Helotiaceae; genus Hymenoscyphus; species Hymenoscyphus scutula. Next base: position 9,125 of record LKTO01000203.1, read on the forward strand.
GATGTTTAGCCTCTTAAGTACTAATAGAGAAAGGAAGTTACCTATTACTTCTAAGTTAATTATAACCTAGAGTTTCTATTCTCTGATTTTTATAGTTATTATTAACTAGTAGTCTTCTAATATAGTATAGATTTCCTGTCTATTTACGTAGACTACGAAACTATATTCTCTTTAGCTAGTTTCTACTACTTAGAGTTTATATCTCTAAGGGTATAGTTTTACTTACTAAGAGTCGCTTTTAGTTACTATATAAACTATTTACTATTCTATAGCTCGGTTATAGTTAGGTTTATTACTAGTAAACTATTTCTCTAATTCCTAGTCTAATATAGGTTTTAGATAGAAACGCTACTATATAATTATATCTTCTAATATAACTTCTAGGACCTAATACTCTCCTACTTATAGTTAGGTAAAAGGTTAATCTCTTTCTCTTTATAACTTAAGAGTAGACTTAAAGGTGTTCTTAATAGCTTATACGTTTAGTTTTCCTTCTATAGTATCTAGGTTACTTTCGAGATTTCTAAAGATAATACTTATTAGAAGGTTGTCCTAAACTTAAAATCGTTCTAGTACTTCTAGAGCCTATCCTCTAGTTATATAAGGGGCCTAAAAGTCTAACTTGTTTCTATTAAGGTCTACCTATTAGTTACTATATTTAAAACATTCTATAAATATCTATATTTCTCCTTCTTAAGGGTTGTCGTTCTAGTTATTCCCTTAACTAGACACGTCTAATAATTCTAACGATAAGTCTAATAATAACTCTATTGTTTCTACTTTATATTATAGAGGTAGATTATACTCTAATTTAGAACATCCCTTGTAGTATTGTTCTAGAATAGAGTTCTCCTTATCCTCTACTTATATTCTATACCCGCGAGCTTCTAGCTCTTCGTTGAATAGGTTAAATCTCTTAAGTAATGCTATTTCCTTCCTAGTTATAGTAAATACTTAATACTTTCTTAAAGAATCAGCCTTCTTACGATAGTTACTTACTCTATAGCTAGGCAGGCTATATAAAAAGTATAGGTACTACTTACAACGTTGGTTTCGTTCTTTCTAGAAGAGCTTCTACTTTCTAGAAGTCTTCTTCTAGGTAGCGTTTACTTATTAGTCGTCCTAGTAGTCTAGTTAGCTCTATTTATTATACTTCTTAAATTCTAGGCAGTGATTAGTTTTCTTGAATTCCTATAGACAGTTGTCTAAGTAGATCACTCCTTTAATTATAGTAGCGATGTCTTTGTAATTAAGATTTTATTATACTATCTCTTTATATAGTTTAACGTTAAGTCCTCTATAGAAGAGTTCTATAAGAGCGAGAGAATCCTACTCTGTTCTATTTCTATAACGTTAGAATTTATTTATGTAATTAATTACTAATCTAGTTTAGTATAGGTTAAGTAACTTCTATATTACTATTTTAACAGTATTAATATTACTAAACATTCGGTGTATAGCGACTTTAAATCTGTTCTAAGATCTAAACATTAATTGTATATTAGCTATACTTCCTACTAAAGCTTTATATATAAAAAAGTCCTCTAGATATAGTTGTGCCTACTTAAGAGTAGTCTCTTAAAGGTAGGAGATAGTAAAGATAGGCGACGCTATACTATTACTATTAAACTTGTCTTTGTTAAAGTTAAAGTAGATTTCTATTTATATAAGAAATAACTCTAACTCTTGTCGTTTACTATAGTAGGTGTCGAGCAGCTTAACTTGTATAGTTTCTAGAGCTTCGACCCTATATAGCTCTAGTACGTCTAGTATACTCTTGTTATCGTCTTCGTTGTCTAGGGTTGTTGTTTCCTAGGACATAGCAGGCATACCCTAGATTAGTACGTTAACGGTGCTAGTACTAGAGCTAGAGATAGGAGCGGCCTTTAGAGGCATTACGATTTGAACTTCTAAGCTTAGGTGCTTAAAGTGTAACGATTCTTAAACTAACTAACTAAGGTAACTAAGTATTACTAGGGTTTGTTCTTATAAAGAGGTTCAATCGTAGACTAGGTGTTTACTTAGAGGTAAACTTGTTATAAAACTATAAAGCTGTTAAGGTAGTAATAATAATATAATATAAGGTTAAGTATAAAGCTTCTAATCTAATAGCAGACGTGCTAGTCTTATATAGAATCTTCGTTCCCTGCTAGAGTCCCTTGCTTAAGAGAACTACCCATGTTAGAGTCCCTCGCTTAAAGGGAGTCCTAAATATTAAGGACTCCAATGGCCCCTAAGGACTCCATCACGTGATCCGTACTAACATAATGAGATCCTGCACTAATGGCTTAATGCCGTACTAGTGCTTTACCAAGGGTTTATATACAAATAGTGTTCCAACCTGTCAGGACGCCGCCTGGTCTTCACTCATCACATGACAGCACGTGGTTCGTGACACTGTGCCCCGCGGATACCCCTCGCTTGCCTAGCCCCTGGTTTACCCGACCCCCTTAATCTAAGCCTCTCACATCCTTACTTATAGCGCTTAGTTTATTTTCTTATCTATTTATTCTATTGTTTTATTTTATATAAAGTAGAAGATATCTTAAAAAATACTAAATTTCCTCTATTTTTTATATAATCTAGTATTTTTCTAACTCTATCTACCTTTAACCTAAGATAATATATTATATAATATCTCTATATGATTTCTATTATAGAGGACTACTAGTAATTTTCAAGGGTCGTTATATCTAAAGTGAAGTAATAAACTAAACTTATTCTAGAGGTATTTAGTATAAAAACAGGGTCGAGCGAATATCTGCGAACCGCCTCTATATTTCTTATATATATTTTTCTCGTATATATTATCACCTTACGCTAGAATTGTAGATAGATAGTTTATTATTAGAAATTGTTTAAAAAAATGTTTTATTATTATAAGTCTAGGGGATTAGAAAACAGAGGGGAAAGAGGATTTAAAGATACTTATACAGTAACTTAATAGACTCCCGGTCTATTAGTTATCAAAAGCAAAAATCGATATAAAAACGAGTGCGTAATCGATACAAAAACGAGTAGCTAACCGTCTTACTTACTCAAATCGATAGAAATCAAAAATCAAAGATCAAAATTTCAAAAGTCAAAAATCAACTCGCCAGAAATTCAAAGACCAAAGTTAAATTTCCAAGACTGAAATCAGTCAATCAGACTCTACATCTACCCATGAACCAACCCCCCCGCCTCCCCCAAAAACCCCATATCATCTTTAACAACCTCCCACCCCCCCGCCTTCGCAATCCGGGCCGCCTCAGCAGCGACATACTTCCCAAATTCCTCACGAGGCAATCCCCCGAATTGTTTATGGTAGTGATCGAGTTGCGCTTGAGGTGTAGCTGCTGGTTTAGACGGGGCTTTCGGCATCCAAGGTGGTAAAGATAAATCCGTTCCAGGTAAATTCATAGTCTCAGCTTGTTCCTCCTCCACCTTGGGTTTTGGGGCTTGCTTAGGAGATGGTTTAGCATTAGTCGAGAATCCAGATTTAGACGCTCCAGGTGAACCACCACCAACAAATTTCTTAAATCCCCCTCCTACACCCGGATTTTTCTGCGCGTCGGGTGGGAGGCAGACTTCGGGTGGTGGTCCTGGGGGGAGGGGATCCGAGAATCCTCCTTGGGATATTTGGGCGTCGACTCGCTTTTGGATTTGTGCGGCGCTGAGGTCACTGCCGATGAAGCGTTTGTAGAATTCCTTGCGGGTTGGGAGGGGGCTGCCGTCTTCTGCGTGTTTGGTGGTGCTGGGTTTTTTCCCTGCCATGATGGATGGGATGTTACAAGTGCACAAGTGTGTGGTTTTGGGATTGGGGAGGTGGAAGTGGGGGGGGGTTTGTAAACTTTGGAAAGAGCTTGTTTCTCGTGAACATAGCTGTTCTAGCTTGGCGTAACAAGTTTATCTCACCTGAATAGGATGTTTGTGACAAGAGAACAATCCTTTGTTTACTGTCTAATGTTTTTGAATAGACAAAAAAAGCTGCCCAGGCGACTGTCTCAAAAGCTGCGACGTCTCAACCTTCTAGAATCTCAAATAACAAAGAAGGAAAAAAAGAAATAGCCAAGCGATCGCATGATAGGAACAATAGAAGAGACTTACCAAAGACTCACTTGGCGGCACGGCCGGAGACATCCATTTCTCCGGCCTCCCTAGCATTGGATTGGTTTTGGTAGTCGACATTGGTACTCGCATTTATTGTCTGTCAACTCTGATATTGGGGGTGTATTGGGGATTTGGTGGAGGATTGGTTGTTATTATAAGCCACGCTGGCTGAGCGGGCTTTCGAAAGTTGTATTGGATGGGTTTGGCTTGGTTTGAGTACTTGTACGAGTTAACAAAGGGAGTTTGTGAGTTTGACCATGCGACCGCTTGGCTAGCAGGGATCTTGTTCTATGGGACATTTCTTTCTTATTTGCGAGAAGAAGGAGGATAGAAGGAAAGGGTGAGTGCCTGTGGGGGGAGGTGGGCCCGGGCCGAGAGTATAAATGCATTTGGAAGGAACGACTTCCACTGCCTCACATATCTCCGGCAATGTCACCTTGGCTGATTAGAAAGAAGGAAAATTACTCTGATAATGGAACAAATCTTTGTCTGGCTATAGAGAGTTCTTGACAAACCAAACAGTATTTTAAGGTGTAACCTTCAGTATATTTTGATATAGATATCAGGATGAAATAGATGCCCGAAAGAAAGTCAAAAACAAATAGCCATGTGGGCGCGGGACAGATATATGAGAAAGGCGACTTACTCATTGAATTATTTTTTAAAACCATATTGCTGAGTTCGCTGGTTGCTAATTGGAAATAGCTATCTGAGTGCCCCAACCCTGATTTTCAAATCCCGTCAGTAATTGGAATTTCATCAGATGTCGAGATCGATGCGACTACCTGCCTGAAGGTACGGACTGTTGATGATACCTAGTTTGTTTGTTCGTTAATATCTGGTGGAATAAAAAGAGGGGTGGATGAGGTCGGCTGGCTTGAGGCTCCATTTAAATGTATCCGCGGCGAATCTTCCCGCCAGAATTTATATGAGAATAGAAAAGTGCCTCACATTAGTCTCTTACAAATCGTGAATAACTTACATATCGCAAGTAAGCTCCTCCGGGAATACGGTACCCGCGTCAAGTAAATAAAGACCTTTGTTGCTGCTGAAGAAGCGAAGATCGAGTCTGGTGGTACATGGACATGGTCAAGTCACCAGATGTCGACTTACCTTCTGACTTGAAGCTGACATGGAGTCCTCTATTTATTGATATCGTGACTCCATCTCCTTTGAATTGAGGATACAGATGTACCTTTGTTTAAACGTAACCAGATATGGTAGAGGTAGAGAAAGAGAGGTTGAGGTTTGTTGTGAAGGATTTAAGGTGTGGTCAATGATCACGGAGTAACGGGAAGGTGCGAGGGTGTGCGAGGGTGGTGGGGTGAAGAGTCGCACAGGGGTAAATGCAGTTGGGAGGGGAGGAGTGAAGCTGCAGGAACCTGGAGTGCTTAGTCACTAGCGTCGACCGCTTATTTCTGGTAGTGAAACAATCAGGCGAGTGAAGCGTGGGCATGGGAATTTCATCTGAACGCACCCGTCTTGTGAACATCGCCATCTCCCAGCTTGTATACTATACAAATTGTTACTACCACATCACCTGTCACTGGTGGGCCCTTTTAGGGCAAGTGGTGCCCCTCAAAGGCAAATGTATTGCAGCCCTCTCTCCATTATAATATTCTTATTCTTAGTGAAAGTTGGTTGCTGTGAGGACCGTTGACTGATGTGCAGTAGACGTGAACGAATGTGCTGCCTCACCCAAACCCGCGTCCTAGCAACGCAACCACACCACCACCCCACCAAACCTTCGACTTTCCTTTCATAAAACAAATTGGCAGACATCTCAAGATACCCTTTTCCCGTTCAGCATCACACATATGCGTGCAGGAGTGTGGGTGGGTGGTCAAGGTAGGTTTTCTGGTCTGTGTCTGTCCAGATTTTCCACAAGTTCGGAATCCCCTCATCACTACCCAAATCGGAACCGACTTCACACAGCTCAAGGTCCCTAAGGCAACGGCTGCCTAAATAATTCACCGCCCTTCGAGTGCGGGGCAGCATAACCTCGAGTCCTCGTCCTCGACGTCCAAACCACCCCGCCTCAAGCTGGACAACCACGACTACATCCACCACCTTGCTGCGAAAACGCTCTTCCACTCGCATTGCGCTCACAATGGCGGATACACAAGAGGAAGAGGCAACTCAGCCAGGTACTACTCCCATCACTCCCCCCCATTCCCCTTCTTCTTCTCCTCGTTTTCCCCCGCGTCGTACTACATTTTCTACCTCCTACCAGCTTTGGCAAGCCGAGCAAGCAGAGATTGATCCCTTATATGTAGCTACCCAAGTCTACGACGATGACCGACGCCACGATCAAGGCAATTCCGGAGGTCTCAGTGACGAGGATGCCGCAGATATCATCTGTCTGCTCATTCCAAGCACCCTTCCAGCCCTCGAAGCCGCCGACGAGATCTATCGCGATGCCCCACACCTTACACAACGAGAGGGTGGAGTTGCTATGAGACAGAGAGGTGAGCATGTCGACGACCAGATTCGCCATCGGGGTTTGGTCTCATGTTGTCTCGCCCTGCGTTTCTCCAACGATCCCAAGCAACCACTCCTAGGCTTCCAATTCGGTCGCAACCCAGGTCGATGCGATTTCCCACTCGGTACGCATGATCCCGCCAGACGAGTCAGCAATCAACACTTCCGAATCTACATCAACCAGTTTGGCTCTTGCATGATCGAGGATCAATCCACCAATGGAACAGTGTATGACGGCAAGCTGCTCAATGGCAGAGACAAGGAAAACGGTAAACCCTACAAGCATATTCTCGAGTCGGGCCACCAGATTACCCTAGTCATCAACGGGGGAACAGACTTCACATTCGTGACGTCGATTCCGACCCGCAACGACGAAGCTCAAGCGGCCTACAACGAGAACTTGAAGAACCACGTCGCAAACCTAGCTGTTCTTGAAGAACGTCGAGCAGAGCTAGCAAAGGCCAAGAGAGGAGGGCCGGTAAGATACCCTGATCCCATAAAGCACAATTACACTAACGAGTGAAAGGTCGACTTGTTTCCACGAGAGTCAACTGCCTCTGGATCAGGACTCTTGACAGTCCAACCTCGGGATTGGAAAGGCGGAAAGACATATAGTAAAGGCGCAGTCATTGGCAAGGGGGCATTTGCCGTCGTCTATATGGCAACCGCTAGGTTGGACGGCAAACCTTTCGCTGCTAAAGAACTTGAGAAGCGACGATTTATGAAGAATGGAATCTTGGACCAAAAGGTTGACACGGAAATGAGAATTATGTCCAGAATTACACACGTAAGTTTCACATCATCCCGCTTGAGTCACTAGCTCTGCTGACGCCAACCAGCCCAACGTGGTCCAATATATCGAACATATCGATTGGGTTGATCACTTGTACATTATCATGGAGTACATTCCCAATGGTGATCTTGGCAGCCACATCAACAGAAACGGAGCTTTACCCGAGGTTGAAGTTAGGGATATTGCAATCCAGCTTTTGGATGCGCTTGCCTACCTCCACTGCAATGGTATCACTCACCGAGATATCAAGCCAGACAATATCCTCCTTGCTCAGTGCAATCCATACGTGCCCAAATTCACCGACTTTGGCTTGTCAAAGATCATCGAAGGGGAGAACACATTCTTGAAGACCTTCTGTGGCACCTTGCTATATTGCGCTCCAGAAGTGTATTCTGAGTACTGTGAATTCGACGACAATGGTGAGCGCACTCTTCGCGGAGCAGCCAGAAGACAGATGGAAGGGGACCGTTACGGCCACGCCGTCGACGTTTGGTCTTTGGCAGGTGTGTTTTGGTTTGCCTTGTGTAAGAGCAACCCATACCCAGTGACTGGCGAAATCAATTATATCGACCTCTTGACCAAGGTCATGAGTGGTGTTCTGGATATTCGACCTCTCCAGCGAGTTTCCGTCAGCGAGAGTTGTTTGCGTGCTATCAAATCCATGCTACGCATTCGACCACATGAGCGAGCAACTGTTACAGACTTGCAACAGTCTTCTTGGATTACAGGCGTGGATGACGAGGTTGATATGACTCAGGAGAGCCTTCTCGATCCAGAGTTAGACGGGCAGGCATCCCAACTATCCCAACTAAGCATCCACCCTCGACCAACTCGCGAAGTAGCCAACAGCGAGGAGTTCGACTTTGACGATCAAATGACCGAGGAAACTGATATCCTGGCGCCACCACCGCGAGAGATCTCCAGTAGCTTTGACGAAGAGAGCAATGGTGATCTAGGAGGTGACGTGAGCTACGGTTTCGAGTACGAGAATTTGCCAATCACTGGTAATAACGGTCGCTTATTTGGAGAAGTCAACATGTCGGATGTGGGCAGCTCAGGTGCCATACCCGCGGACCAATTGAATTTGCCCATCGGCGAGGCTCACCACGACCTTAACGAGTCATATCTCCCACAGGACGACGACTCGAACTTTGAGCCAGCATCCTTTGCGAACAATTTTAGCAACTCGAGCCCAGCTATCGACCGCGCTTTGCCCAATACAATGGCGTCTCCTCCATCGCACCTTCCCGACGTTCAACTCAATCAAGACTTGGCGAATGATCTACCTGAGCAAGGACGTCGCGCAGATCGATCCTCGAGCTTGTTCGGAGCAGAGACTCACCTTGGCAACCTCAACATGCACTCACCAGCATCTGCTGCCTCTCCTATGCCAGATACCCCGGCCGCAGAAGCCACCAACGGTGTCAGCTTGCGCCGCCCTCGTGAAGAAGATGACGACGATGCGGAGAGCGATTGGATCCCTGCGGACATGGAGAGACCAAACAAGAAGCTCAAGTCGAAGCGCGAGATTGTCATCGATGTTCCTCCCAGTATCTTTTGGGATCCCAAGGACCCTTCCACTCACCATAACAATTACCCACGCATGAACACCAATGAGTACCACGCATGGGGCAAGTACGCAATTTCCAAGGGTGAGACGTTCTTGCCTGGCCAAAAGATCTTCGAAAATAGCATGGCAAGCTTCCGTAAGAGTCGTAGCCGAAGTTCCTCCCTTGAACCAGCACGAGCCCATTCCGAGCCTACTACTGCGGATGAGGGCAGAAGAATTATGCTGAAGCGCGATGAGCGAGTTCTAGGCAGTGCAGGAGTCATCGCGAGTTCAAAGGACGAGGGTTTGCCAGAAACCGCCAACGGCTCCGATGCTGGTCAAATGCCCAATCCTGTTGACTCCCCTGCGCAGCCAGTTGTCGGTAATGACTTCCAACGCCCCAAGGCAATTTTGGCAAAATTGTCGGCGACTGATGATAGCGGCCTCTCGATCCATATCAACATCATCGACGCCTTCACGAGCTGGGGACGAGGCCCTTCAAACACTCTCAAATATTCCAACCAGAAAGATGTTCGTGTCCCTCGTCATGCTTTCAAGATGATTCTCTTCAAGCCTCGATTCTATGGTCAAGACATCAAGGAAGTTCAATTTTGGAAGGAGGAAAACCAAGATATGGCATTCTATATTTCCACCAAGTCGACGAAGGGAATCAAGGTCAACAACACCCGAGTTAAGAGTTACGATCCCCAAAACTACAAGACTGCGTCAAGATACTGGGTCGAACTTCGACACGAGGACACCATCACTGTCAGCGAGGGAGAGGGTAACATTACCAAGTTCAACTTCGAGTGCTTCTTTGGCAAATCCAAGCAACCCCGAGGCTCTAACGAGAAGGTCGAAGTCATCTCCAAGGATCTCACCTTCTTGGCTGATATTGAGGATGCGACTCTACGACAGGAGAATGCCATGTTTGTTGAACGCGAGGCTCAAGAGATGAAGGAGCAAATATTCAAGGCGGCGGAGAAGGAGGAGCAGAAGCGCAAGGAGGATGAACGACGACGAGCCAAGGGCAAGGATGTCGAGCAACCCACCGAGCAAAATGGCGGCATCTATGGTCACGACCTGTCATATAGTCATCTTTTTGATGGCTATTGATGAGTTCGTGGCTTCCTCTCCGAGGTCTTCTCCTTTGGTCTTCTCCTTTGAAGGTATCGAAACACACACCCGTTTCAATACTCTCTCTTCCGAGGGCAACGAAACACAAACACCCACCTCTTTTTACGATATTGTACAATACCTCTTTTCCTTTTTTCCTTTGTTTTTGTTACCCAAAAATCATCACAGCGGGGCGTTTTACAGAGCGGATATTTGCACATTTTTCCAGCGCGCAAGGGATTGTCATTATCATTGTGGCCTGGATGGATCATTTGCATTGCATGCATCTTTCCCATCTACGGTCATGGGTTTGCATGATTCATGAAGACTCCTCTTCTTTTTTTCTCGCCATTGCAGGGATGGAGTTTTATTATTTCCGAGGTTTGTTGACCTGTGGAAGACGAGATGATACTGATGGGGGGATTGTTTGATAGTGGGGGCACTTGTTCGATATTCGGGTGATTGATGGATGGATGGAGAATGTTTTACACGAGGGCTTTTGTTCATGGGGGATAGAAGTTTGTGTTTTATGGAATGGAACGGATATGCTTGGAAGGCATGGGATTCCGTGCTACTGACTGATGAGTCTGTGGTATTTGGTGCGCGATAAGACGTGATTGTTTCATAGCCTTTTTTTTACGTGGTACTTTAGAGGAAACGTAATAAATTGATTCAATCATTTACAAGTACATGAAAATTTGTAGTGTGTGCTTGATGGCTTTTTTTAGTGCTTTACTTTGGTATTGTACTGCACTGTAGGCACTGTAGGTTGGGTACCTCCATGTTGCTCTCGTTTCCTAATTTCTTTTTTAGGGGGTATTCACCTAGTGACTCGTTATTCTCTAGTATCTAGATTGCCTGGGGGGTTGCCTGATGGTTGGTTGCCTAACTCTTTTGATTCACTGTTGTGTCTTGCTAGTGGGTTTCTCTTCAAGTTGTTGCCTCCAGGTTACGCGAAGAAGCCTCCTGCTTTATCCTCTGTGTGGGGAAAGGGGGCAAGCCGGGTAAGGGGGTTGGGTGGGGAGAGGTACTAGGGAATTTTAAGGATCTCGAACACGCTTTCTTGTATCATATTGAAGTTGAGTGGTGTCAGTACAAGTATACGTTTTGCGCATTTGTCTTCTTGCTTCTTGAGGACTGCCCCAAAGGCGCTCTGGTTAATGGAAGTAGCTACGCGGGTTGGTGGAAAGCATATATATATAGATGAAGAGGGGTTTTGGATCCATACTTTCGAGAACAATACTGCTAATAAATTGTGTGGAATTCACGGAAGGGAAACGGTTGGAAGGAAGGAAGGAAGGAAGGAAGGGAGCTTAATTTTATTTGATATTTAACAGTGGCGAATTGTGAAATATTTATTCGAAAAGTAATCACACTAGGAGTTCCTACGAGTCAAGGCATGGGCCCTTTGTCATCTTGGACCAGAAGGAGGTGGTATTGTTAACTTGGCCCATCAAAATGTCAGCAATACTCGTTCGATGCGTCTCGGGGTGTTACTGACCTGTTGACCCACCATCTGAGTTTACTCTGCCCTTAAACATGGGTGTTATCTTAATGCTGAAACAACCAGGTAGCATTGCAAATTGTCGGGCAACATTTCTGATCCGCGTGAGTCTCAAACCAATAGTGGACTTTGTTGGGTTTGTTTTCTTATTTTTATCAAGAATTTTAATTGTTAGAGACTCAACAACAAATCCATCGTTAGAATGACTTTGACTTTCGATACTTGGACTTGAGGCGGGTATATCCCAGCTACCAGACACAAGAGCTTTAATTGGGAGGTATCGCAAGTTCCAATCTCTATGTGGAAACCCGCGTAATTCCAGTTGACCCATGAGATGAAGAAATGATCTTTTGTCGAGGCGATAGTCACATGCTTTGGAGTTGGATCGGCCATTGAAGTTTTCGAAAGCCGATAGAGGCAAAGTGTGCCAGTGGTCCCGAAGTAGGAAACTGTTTTTGTAAAGTTTGGTACCATTTGTCAAGCCATGGAATGTGTAGTTCAACATCTCCTTCACTCCCAGCAAATCATACTCTGTCTGCTCCTTTTCCTTAACCGCGAATACCTGACTGGGCAATCCTATTGCAGTATTGCGGATGATTTTTTCTCTGTCTTGTTTTGTGGATGCTATTGCGGTCATCTGAGAAAGTCAGTATCATTACCTGTCCGTTTTATCATCACAAAAGAACCAATTTCTGACATACCTGAACGAATGTAATTGTCATTTCATGATTTACCTGACTTGAGCGGCGAAAATCCACTACAATAATTGGATGTCCCCAAGCCCCTTTCAACAAGTCGCAAAATAGTCTTCCGTCTTCGGGCATTGGAGGGTTTGTGTGGCGTTCACAGGGATGAACAGGATCCTTCGAATATTTTCGTAACCTCAAAACACATCCCAACCCAACATTTGTCTCTAGTGGTTTCTCGTACAGTGTAGTCATAGTATCCGAAGGTTCGTAACGCCAAGGGAAATACCAGTAGTGACTTGGTTGGTTTTTGGAATTTTTTCTGTGGTTAAAATGTTCAATTATCAAATTTGAACTTTTCATGAACCTCGCGCCTTATATCTACTCTACTTGAACGCTCACACAGATTTAAAATATTTCTGTTCCGAAAGAGACTCACAACAAGATTCATTTCTTTGACTAGGATAACTGAAACTTTACCCTTATCAATAACAATGGGATGCTTACATGGTTTGGATTCGAAACATGGTGGATGAAAACCACAAAGAGTGTACTCACCCACTTCTATGTTATTCAAAAACATATCCCAAAATTGGCTTCAGAACAATCAGATGTTAGATAGCAGCTTTTGAACAATAAGACGGTTTCACCTTCAGAAAGAAAAGTCGGGGTACAGTACATCATCTTATTTTAATACCAGATCACTGAAAGGAAAGTGCATTTTTGTTGAAGTCCAGTTTAGTTTCGGGTTTCACTCTTGGGGGCTTGGCTACTATAGACAGGTTTACTTGGAGTTCTATTTTTGGTTCCTTTAAGCGTGTCTTCAATAGAGATAATAGTGTTTCTTATAAGTGGGAGAAACAAGGCACGACGAAAGACACCCAAAAAATAGGGAAAGACTAAGTTACTGTGAATCATGGCGAAAGAGAAACGCTAGGATCTTAATGCGGTAAGTTGTGCTTTCTCAAATAATTTCCGATGGTCTGAATATCCCTCATTTGAAAAATTTATCAAAATATTGCTAACATTGCAGACCTAAATTCTTTACTCCTAGGGCTACACTACAGTAGAGCTTACCATAAGAAGTAAGGTACGAACCGCAACAACGACAGATACCTTTCTATCACACTACGAGTTTCGACCCTTTACGGAGATTACTTATAATGAACCGAACTCCGGTAGAATCTGAATATAAAAATAATGTGACCTCAGAAATCCCTTCTCAACTGCAAATGCAGTGAACCCACACCTTAACCCAATTCCACGTTTCCACTCTCCGCCCCACATTACTTAAACAACCGAATAAACCATATGAGGTTGCCCTCAAATTATGCCTCAAATACAAAATCCATTCCACTTTCGCTAGAGTGCTGTAGCTCTTTGGTGCACTTCCTCAGCTGAAGCTGAAGCTGCAGGAAGCTTGGCAAAGCGCAGGATCAAGCACATGTCCTCTAATTCCAGCCACCGGCAACATGGAGCTTTCTTTCACGCATGGCAACCAGGATTCCATTCCAGCCGTTAGCTGATATTATGGTGTTATGTGATGATAGGTCGCGCATTCAATAAAGTGTTGCTGCCATTTTGGCCCCCAAAGTTTGATCCTTGGTTTTGTACTTGTAACCTTATCCCGGGAATTTATTTACGGCCGACTCCGTACATATCGTGGATTGAGAAATCGGTGATGAAGGACTGGAGGTGGATGGATGAGAGGAGTGTTGGTTGGAACTGTTGTAATTAACTTTGATGAGGTTTATCCCGTCTCACACTTTCTGCTTGTCCTGTGATAATGATGTTATCATCTGTCTGGGTGCTACTGTAGGAGCGAATGCGGAACTTTCAAGTTGTGATAAATAAGAAAGACTACCTTCACAGTTGAAGGAAAATCGGAAAACGGATTAAGCTGAACGAAGTAGCTTTCAACGATTTCTACTCGGAAATAATGTACTGGTCTTGAACACGTAACTATGATAATTAAACAAGGAATGTCTTCAATCTAGCAACTCAAAATATTGACCCCAAATCACCATTCATCGACTACGTTACGAGCGCAGCGCTACCTATCCGAGAAGAACCAGTATATTTACGCACTATCCTTTGTTAACTTTAATTGTGGGCGCTGTGCTGTCGAAATAGATCGCTTGGTGAGACTAAAAGTTACAAATAATACAGAGCTAGCAGTTTTACAAGTAAAAGCATAGAAACAAAGGCTACCAACCAATTACTCTATCATGTAAAATATATTGTAACCCAATCGCAACTATTTGTAAATCACCACATCTTCCAAAAATACCTCATAGAAGCTCAGAGGCTACAATTCACAATTAACCTACAGTACCAAGTAACGAAGAATCTGGTAGGCTATTCGTATATCAATTCAATAGTAAATTCCTCGCAAACTACCAATTTCAGTATAGTATAAGAAGAGGGTTATCAAAGAACAGATTTATTAAACCACCAGAGTCTCCTGCTAACTTAGTAGCTTGCCCTTACATAACCCCTTCAGTTAGGATTAATGCTGGATATACCCAGCACCTCATAACAATCGTGGGCGCAATCGAAAAGATCCCTCAAGCACTCTTGTGGCGACAAAACTTACTATTAAACCGAAGGACAATCTTGGCGAGTTTACTGACTTACTGAATTTCATAAACGAGGGTTTCCATTTCTGTTCATCATCTAGAGAGTAGGACGTGTATCGTCAACCCTCGCAGACTGATCCAATAGTTGTCCACGAGGATGTTTGACAAAACTCTTACTTGGCATGCTAGGTATGATAGTGGTCTGTTCCTGCTTAGTTTTGAAAGAGTGAGCGAAGAAAACGAATCATCTCGTCTCTCTAACCATCCGCAGCAGTGCGAACAACCAAATCTCGAATTCTCGGTTCTTGTGGCATTACGCGTCCCAGCTATTTCTGGAGCTCCATTCTTTACCCCACGAAACTTCATGCGATAGATGTTCCTCGATACCAACGAATGCTGACAAGACGTAATCGCCCTCGGAAAATTTCGCTTTAAACAATATGAAGATCCTTTAGTAGCATAAATGTTCAATGTTGATCAGTCAAGAAAATTCTGCAAGAAATCTGCAAGATATGCAGGAACACTGAACCCTCGCAGCTGAGACAAGAGGTTTCCATCGATCGGCTTTTCTATTAATGCAAGACCTGTCCCCGGATTGTCTCTCCGTCCTCTAAAGAAACATTTCATCGCATCATCACTTCATCGTCAGATCCGTAAAATTTCCAAAGCTTGGGCTTCAGATGAACAACCCCCTTCCCAATCTGAAACTCATAAGATGGGTTAAGATATAGACCTAAGAAGGCCATAGCGCTCCCCGTTTCCCAAGGAGTGGATGGCACGGGTTCGAGAAACGTTTGGGAGAAGGGTGAGATGAGGCTCTTCAGCTAGAACCTAGGAGTCAGCCAGCCACCATCGTGAAAAGGAAAAGAAAAAAATGATAAATACTGGTAGGGCGACCGTACCGGTATTTCCGGTTTGAAACGAGGATCACTTCATTTACCGAACTAAGTAGAGGAAAAGGAAAAGAGAGGGTGGGATGAGATGCAAACATGGGAAATCAATACTTGTGGAGTACGAGTAGATGACGAAATAATCCTCACCGATAACCAAAAGTGAAGATCTTGGGATCATGGGAACAATGACAACGATAACGAATAACTGCCGAATACATGGTGGTTCTTGGCACATGTAGGCAGCGAGAAAAAAAAAGAGGGTTCAGCAGTTAGCAGCAGATCACGACGAGGTTGGGGGCCGTGATGTCAAAGATGGAGTCTGAATCGGACAAATCCGTCGTGATGGAGGAAAAAATAAGGGGCCAGACGTGCTTTTGAGGACAGTCATTGGGTTCGTGTACGATCGGAAATGGGAGCATCCGCGCAAGATAAAGCAATGTCTCGGACTTGGTGAACACAAACGAACGTTAGTCTGCAAACCAGCACACCGAGAAAAAGAGTTGGGATGTTTTCATCGGATTTGGATTCCAAATCAATGTCAGATCGTCAGCGTAAAGGATTGTCGAATACGTACAATGCGGGTTTATTGAAAGATGTAGGTTTGCCAAGTAAGGATTCATGATTGAACGAGGAAGAACCCACATTAGATAGAAGTAGTTGTGAGCGGGGATGGTTCAAATATTGCTTTTCGGTTCGGGGGGCATGGCTGTGGGATCCGCAGCCTACAAGGCGGGTTTGGGACCCCCCCTTCAAACACCGTGAGCTTGGTTGAATATCATATCGAGATTCTTCAACGTCCCCCTGTCATCCCATCTTTTTGGATGGGTTTCCTCCGTAAGCAGAAAGTTGTGATTCGTGCTCCGGATGGATATGGCTAAGGCCAAGCATTGAGGGAGAACGCCCAAAACCTGCCGTTTGACGATGAAGGGGTTGATGATCTTCATGAAAAATGGACGAGGCGTGTCGTGGCGTCGCTAGGCGTCGTATTTTGTGAAGCTGAAAGGAGGAAAGCGTGGAGGGAGATGTGTTGGGAGGAAGGGGTAAGCGGCATAATGTCAAGGGAGGGTTAAGGCAAGGGGAGGGGGTTCAACCCACCAGTGAGGAATGATATCTTGGGGCGGGGGAAGCTCCCGCAGCTAGTTTCAAGGACAGGGAAGAGGGGAACATGGCTGCAGTGTGTGCAAAGTGATCCCAGCTCGATATCATGCGATCCAGATTGCAATGAATGTGGGAGGTGGGAAGAAAATATGGAGGGGAGAGAGAAGAAGCTTGATCAATTGCCATGTGTCCTCTTTTACTTTGAATCTGAAAAGCTTGAGAAAGACTTGTTGTGTTTGCGAGATATGCACACTTTCGGGAATCGGGATTGAAGCGAAGAATTCGAAAAGTATCGCATGAAGACAATCAGAAGGAAATTTTGAGATTGCAGAAAGATCAACGCTATAAGTAAAAGCTCAGAGCTCTCAGAGTCCCGAGTTCTCCAGAAACTAACGCTATTTGCCGGTAGTTTTGTCTTTTAGCAAACTGCTAACCCAGTTGGTGGTAAATTAAGTGGCCGAGGTCTAGACGAACCCCCCTTTTTAGGTCTAAAATCGGTCGAAGCGTGTCTTGGCCTCTGAATGGGACAACGTCGGACGTTGATCGGACGATCTTCCAAAGATTTTAAGGCTAATCCAACCTTATTTTGAATTAACGTTTTGTCAGCCTCTCACCTTCTTCTCGCTCTTTTCCAGTCCTCCCAAGGTTCTGGATTGTGCCACATTTCACGGAATACCGAAGTACCGCGAAGAGACTCGCCATAGTCGACTTTTTAGGTGTAGACTATGCTTGTTGCCGTCATTGTACGCCGTGGTTCATCGGACCATTTGCATCATACACTTCATATCCCTTTGCTTTCTGGCCTTCGTTCTGGATCCTTGAACCACATCTGGAATCACTCGATTCCTCCGTCTCTTGGCCCACGAGTAAATGCGCTGTTGGATATTGCCTGTGCTCCCTGGTCCCCCAACCTCTCCACCCAATCGCACCAGTGGAAATGTTCCCTCTCCGCATCCCCCCTCGCAGATTTCGTCCAGGACTCTTTCTAGCTGGATGGTAGTAGCCAATCATTTTCCCTGTTAGCCACGCTCATCGGCGACCTTCTTGCGCTCGAACTCTCGAATCCATGGATGATATTGCAGTCCTCTTGCTCCTGTTTCCGACCATGCTGTTTCGGGTTTTCTCTTCTCCACTCTCCCGAGATTTCCAGCCCTCGTCCTTCATCGGATGTAACGAGCAGCTGGACCTGGGAACTGGACTGGAGCACGTCAATCAGAGAAGCTTGACGGACGCATGAGGCAGCATCGACCTCTTGCATCCACTGCTTGAATTCTCCGTTTAGTTTCCCATCCACCCACCACCCACTTCTCCCCCAAAATCCACAATTACTCAATCCCTCGCAACAAATCACCTCTCCCCCCGTCCCTTTTTCTCTCGTGGCACTCCCACATCTGGGAGAGCACCACCGACCACCCGTTCCATTCAGCCTCCTGCCCTCCCAAATCATGTACCTCCTCACCCGTCTCTCTGACGCTCTCTCTAAGACATCGGGCTTGTAATCCGTCTCTGGACATCGCGAGATTGCTCCAATAATGCTGTTGCCTCGATTCATCGCGGCGGCATTGGCATTGCGACAAACAGTTGAGCTACTTCCAACAACCTATTGTTCTCCGCAGTGTCGTGAGTTCATCCTTCTCTTCCTTTCTCCAGAGGATGTCGTTGCTGCTGGGCCGCTCCCGTCTTGGAACCTCTTTGCTAATTCATCCTGCGAATAGCTGCTTGTTTGACCACCATCAAAGAGTTTAACGAGCCGACTTCGTGTCTTGAGACATCGCCATTCTTCCTCAACTGCGGTACATGCCAAACGTGTGTTGGATACTATGCCCTCCAGAATGGCACCGTGGAACGACTGCCGGAAATCATGTCTATTTTATCAGCCCAGCTCGGTCGTTGCGCGAATTCAAATGTCTCCGCTAAAGTCGCCGAACTTTCATCACAAGTAGCTCGAATCTACCCTTCGACCATTACCAGCTCTCCAACGG
The DNA here is from genome assembly GCA_001399465.1 of Hymenoscyphus scutula. Classification (NCBI taxonomy): domain Eukaryota; kingdom Fungi; phylum Ascomycota; class Leotiomycetes; order Helotiales; family Helotiaceae; genus Hymenoscyphus; species Hymenoscyphus scutula. Next base: position 27,898 of record LKTO01000203.1, read on the forward strand.
CCACTGCCACTCCTGATGAAGGTAAAAAAAATACCTGTAACATCTCCCAATCCTAGGCCTGCTAACAAAGTATAGCATCAATAGCATCACCAGCAGCGCAATCAGCAACAATCACCAGTTCCTCCTCCGCGAGCACCTCCTCCTCATCCGAGACAACCTCCCCAGCAGCCGGCCCAGGACCACAACTAAACCAAACCTGGGTCGCCGGTCCAGTAATCGGTTCTATCCTCGGCATGTCCACCGTCTTCATGGTAATCTACTGCACGCGACGCAAACAACGTCGAGAAGAAGAATGGGAACTAGGAAACCTCGGATCCAAAGAAGTAAAAGAGGAAGACGAAGAATCCGCCGCGGCAACCCTATCACAAGCACCACCCGAAGACAACGAAGGAGGAAAGGCACAATTACATAGCGATTGCATACCCGTTGGCGAGATGGAAAATACACAAGTCATCCCGCCTGTGGAATTACCGGCTTTGGAACCCGTGGGTCAGGAGATGTTGACGCCGAGAGGGGATGTGGAGAATGATAAGGAGTGGCCTTTACCTATTTCGCCCCTACCGGCATTATTTGCTTCGGCGGAAATTCGAGATGAGAGGATGGGCGTCGAGGAGAGTCCGAAGCATGAGACTTTTTATCATCCCTGAAGGGAGGAGGGATATGCGAACGAGAACGGAAAATTTTATTTAATGATGGATATGACTTCTACGACCACGACTACGTTCGGGAAGAACTGGACGAGTCGTCACCGCCCGAGGGATATTTTACCCAGGAATGGCGAGAGTAATAGGCTATGGCTGGTCACAATCAACAAACAAAGTTGGAGGGACCGTGCGAGGGATAGCTCTAGAATGGCATGGAAGGAATCAACCTCGAGGTTTAATGTCACCACAGTCACACTGAAAGGCTTTGAAGAAAAACTGTTGGATACCAAAACATATTTGGTTGACCTCGACGAAGATTGGACGATGGATAATGATGGAGTTTGGAACCTTGAGTATTATTCGAGGAGAGGGGAATTTGGGGACTATTTCTTGTACGGACAACCAGTGGATGATGTCGACAAGGTGGTGTTATATGGGGAATTGAATTGTGTAATGGGCAGAAAGCCATCTTTCGGCGTCGAAGGGTGCTGGGGAGGAATGCGTGGGGAACTGTTGACTTATCCATCCATCTATTGGTGTCTGGAACTAAAAAAAACAATATATAATCTGATATCCCCCAAATCTACCTCGTTTCAAGAGGATTTTCCTGGTCTTATTTAAGCTCCTTTCTTGCTACTTTTGGTTTTAATTCCAGGCAGGTGTCATTCCATTCAAATGGTCCACGAAGAGGTGTTTTGGATCATGTCTTTCTGGGAATAGAGTTTATAACTTGCGTCCGAGAACCAGGAGAAGTAAAGCCCTATGAGGGGAAACAAAGGGAAATTGGTGCGAACGATCTCCTCCCCCTAACCTAGCAGGAAGACGAAAGAGAAGATGGAGTTGAAGTATTGGGACTTTCCATGCCTAACATATCGTTCAAGTGGAGGACTGCATGATGAGTGCCTATCAAAAGAAAACTTGCTGAGTTTTGGCTATGTATTGGAATGAAGAGCTACAGCGAACTCGACTTCGAGTCTCCAAAGCCTTTTGATATCCGATCCTTGGAAAGAAGAAACGCCAATGCTATGCAAGTTGCCCCCCATGGAAACGCCGAATCCTTACAATGAACCCCCTTTCAAGCCCGACCAACTCTAAATGAGAGGATCTGAGAAAAATTAGCCATGGAAAATTTAATTTCTTTTTGTTGAAGAACATTGTCCGACTTACATCGTTCTTCCCAATTCCCACAATGTCATCTTCGGCAACTCTGACACCACCAGCACCTTCAACATAAGCTAACGGTGCATCACCGATTACCTTCCGTGCACATTCAGCAACAGTGGTGTTTTTCTTGACTAGGACGCAATCTCTGAAGACGGCATTGCTGCTATTCGCACCACTGGAGAAACTGGATACGTTCCTGACAGGAAAAACGGGGACAAGACCGAGTAACTCTGCTGCACGAGATAGAACCTGCACGACTCCGGTGGAACCGAAGCGATACAGTACCATATCTTTCATGTTCTCCAGTCTGGTTTTCAGTTTCTCGTCCATCTCTTTTAATCCGCCACCTTCCGGGTCGCCGTCGGCGATGAGATCTTCTCTTGTGTCTACGAACTCGGAGCCTTCGTGGTAGCGTACGAAGCCCTGCTTAGCGAGTTTTCGAAGGAAGATTTCGGATATCGCAGAACAGAGAACGATGGATTTCGGGTCCTGCATCTTAGCTATCTTACTGATATTCTTATCTGCATCGGCATGATCGATTTTATTAAGCGCAATAACAGTAGGGAATTTCTCGTCGGTAAACGCGTTCACCACCGCCTTGACAGTCTCATCCGACCAATGCTCCAGCGGCTCCTTCAATGCCATCTTATCCAACGTCCTAGCAATAACCTGCGAGGTCGATCCGTAACCCGAAAATTGGCCCTGCAACGTCTCCACCGCCGTCGCCTTCACCGCGATGTGTCGTCGTTTAACAGATCCCCATTTCTGCATCAAGTTCCCGAGAATCCATTGCACGATTTCGGAGCGCAGCCAGACGATGTCCTGCGAGGGGTCGTAGCCTCGCGTTGCTTTTCCCTCCGCGTCGGTGGTTCCGCTTACGTCTACTACGTGGACGAGTGCATCCGCGTGTCGTAAGTCGTCGAGGAATTTATTGCCTAGTCCTTTCCCCTCGTGTGCGCCTGGGACGAGACCCGCGACATCAAGCAGTTCGATGGGCACTGACCGGCGTCCCTTGATGCAGGCGCCGTAGTTCGGTTTACAGCGATCAGAGACGTTGAAGCGGGCGCAAGGACAGTCGATTTGGAGGTATCCGATCGCGCGTTGAGGGTCTATGGTCGTGAACCTGGATAGGGAGAGAGATATTCAGTAAATTTATAACGGTTTGGTATCGATGGTGTGTTCGTTCTTACGGGAAGTTACCTGCAGGACTGGTGAGCGCAAGTTCGACGATTGGAGACGGAGCGCATTTTGGTTTACCCACCGACTTTGGAGGTGGCATCTGTCAAGCTGTTGAGGGTGGAGCTTTTGCCTGAGGAGGGCTTGCCTACGAGGCCGATGAGAGGCTCTCTTCCCATGATTGATGGGTGGAGGGGATGGTGGTGAGGGGATTCTTGAGTTGGTGAGCAGCCCTCTCTCTCCTCTTTTTTCCTGCCCGCGTTCATGGTGGGGGGAAGAACTCCGGCTTTGGGTTACGTCACGCCACTTGCTTGGTGGGGGATGGGATTCGCTTCCCCTTTGAAACCCGACTTCTGCATAATTTGTAAACAACAAATTCTCAGTCACTCGTCTATCACATACACGCGAATTCACGACAAATCATTTTTGTATTAATTTACCTAGTGCGCTAGTCCTGTTAACCTGTGCCCCATGTACCTTCCCGCGCATTCCTATCCCCATCAATAAATTTGCCGTGCCGATAGGTATCGTCTACCTGGCTATCCCATTCACTTCAACCTCAAAGTTGCAGGTAAAGCTGGGTAGTCAAGTATAAGTAGCCCAGTAACGGACTTACTCAAAGCTCCCAGTGAGCCAAAATCTCACAAGGAGCCGAAAAATCGCCTTCATAATCGAGTCTGTTCTCCTTAGGAAAGTCCTTCAAGGTAAGACCCAGATAGTCGGACACTGCATTGAACTGACGAAGAATTTGTTGTCGCTGAGAGAGACTGTCACCATTCCATTGATCGAGGCACAGCTTGAGAGTAATGCTGTGTAGGTGCTTCTGGTGTTTGTATCGGAGGAAGTTGTCAAGCATGTCCTGAATTTTTAGGACGTCACGAATGCTTCCGGTGAGAGAAAGATCCATAACCGGGGCCTTGTAGAGCGGGGCTTCAGGATCCAAAAGTAGGTCCATGGCTGATTCATTGATGTACCCTTCCTTACTGTCACCAATTAGCTCATCCTTCGTGTAGCAATGAAAAGGTAGGTGGCTTACGAAAAAATGTCAATTTCGACTGTCATGATCGAATTGATAGCCGCTGGGTTGAGGTTGTCGATGAATCGAACCCAGCGATTATGCTTAGCCCCGACCAGGATGACAACCTTGTGTTCCTCCTTGAGTTTATTGAGCATTGCATAAACTCGACTCTTGCTCTTGACCTCGTTGGGTTGAAGCTTGAAATCCTTGAGAAAGCCTGGTGGCTCGTATCGGCAAGTCCATTGTGGAAATCCATAATACTTCTTCTTTCGCTGGCGTTGACGACGAGAAGTTGACCTGCTCTTGATTTTGGTGGTCGAGCTGTTGTCTGTGGTATCGCTGATGATGACTTGCTTCATCTTGTCTTCAAGAAGATCAAAAGAAGCCGTATAACCTTGAGCTTCCTCATTCGGTGAACAAGTCAAGGTAAATCCACAAAATTTGGTATCCTGAGCAACAACGACGGTGCATTGCTTCCCGTCGTTGGTGAAGTCGACCTTGACCGCGGGGTGTTCGATAACAGAGAGAGGTGAGTTCGCAGCTACCGTTCCATCCGATGCAGTAAATTTAGTAGCATGCAAAGGAGCAGGGTTTGTACGACGGGCTGAATATAAGTATACCTCTGGCATGACTATTGGAGAGGCAGGATGAGGGGTGGGAGAGTGGGGAGGAGAGTTGGTAGCACAGTTGGTGGAAATCGGAGTAGAGACCTGGATGGCGCTCCAACTGGACTCAGATGAATATTCGCTCATCTTGAGAGGTCTAGATGACAGTATGAAGATTAAAGACGAGTCGAGTGTGAAGTGACTTTGACTTGTGTCTTGTTGGACGATGGAATGGTCGATGTTTATGTTGTAACCCACTGCTATGATGGTCAAGGTTTACAGAAGGACCAAGATAGAAGATGAGCATATATTTATAGTTTTTGGAAGCACTGAGATGGTCTGAGCTCTTGTTGCTTAGGACAATGAGAAGCTTCTAGCTTCAAATAACGAGGCAGTGAATGTAACTTAGCGGGTTGAGAATTTGGAGTGGCTGGAAAGATGATAAAAAATAGCCAATGAACCTTCTTCCTTTATGCTCTGGCGCTTGTGCATGCATGGCTATTGTGGGGTAAAGAGTATAGTAAGTGCACTATGGTGAATGGAAAAGGTCCTTCTCCTTGCAGGTGTGGGCAAAAATTGAAGTGAACCCTTGTATTGTTAAGCGAAAAAGTGTAAAAAAATATCTCTGTCTGTAGTTGCTTGCTTCTTACACTGTCATTGTTTCAAAAATAGCTAGTCTATCCCTTACTTTGCTTGTGATGAGCTTCTCAGAATTGAGCGTGGTCTACGAGGAATGGGCTTCCTTGTCTCTTATAGGACTTGGGAGAGTGTTTGTGATCAAGCAGTTTGCCCAGGTGGTATGTATAGTCAAGTTATACTTTGAGTTTTCAAACGACAAGCAGAATATGCAAACTTAAGCAGGCATAGAAGCAGACAGTAAAGAGACTTACCGATGCTCTGTAATCTTGTTGGGTATAACTACAGATGGTTAGGTCTTTTGAAATACTGAGGATTTCAGCGAGAGCATTGCCAAGGACAAACCCCCCTTGCAAGCTTCTGCAGAGGTCACAGAAGGAGCGATTTCGTAAATAATTGGAGAGATCTAGGATATTATGTGACTGAAGTTTACCTCTCCCATCCAAATTGAAATGGATGAAAATCTGACTGACCTCTTTCATCTCGAGTGAAGGTTTTTTCTAGCGCAGGCTAAAAACAGGTCCTCTACAAGATCATATTTCTACTAGGTAGGGCAAATTATTACAAATTTAAGGTAAAGCCATTGAAGTTTTAGTTAGAGGGCCCCCTGATGCCATCAATGCTGCTCGAGACTTTGAGTTTATTCCATAATTCGGGTGGCTAAAAATTCGAGACTTGTAGATCTAATTAAAATAACTATGCAATAGGATCATTTTTAATGCAGATGAAAAAATTATAGAGTTGATGAACAAGAGGAAGAATATCGCTGTATCAAATCGCCAATTCTATCTTATTTATACATAATTCCTTCAGCCCAAGCAATCTCCAACAATTAACGAACTATAACATACACACACCAGTAATTTGATATCCCAAGTCCCAATTTCCGACCTGACCACTGGCTTACAACAGCGCAAATCCTGCAGCTACCCCTCCAACCACCCACTGGGCATTTGCAGTCATCCTTGCCATCCCCGCGGTACTGGATACCGTCGCCGCTCTCTCAGATGATTTTGACAACGCGGGTTGGCTTGTAAGCGCTGGACCGCTAAATGAGAACCATGAAGTCTCGGATTTTGCATTGGGATTTGGAGGAGGTGTTGTAACAACTAGACCCGCTCTGAGAGGAATATCCGCGAATACAACAGGTGTAGCGGAAGCGTTGGCCTTCCCAGTCATTTCATTGTCCTTATGAAAAGTAGTAAAGCAGTTCGCTAAATTCCCACCATCGAGCCTGCAGGTCGCCGTACTAGTACTAAAGTCACTCGTCAGATTTCACAGGTAGAAATGAAGAAAGCAGAGGGGTCACCAACATATTGGCTTTAGAAATTCTCGTGAAGGCTGCTTGGCCAGATCCTTCTGTTAAGATGAGTCCACCTGGTAATTCGCAATCACGGGTTCTTGCTCCCACATTGCACTCGATGCCATACACTGTCGCTGGAGAATCCTAGTGTCGTCAGTATTGCTGTTTTCTACCTGGAATAGAAAAAAACTCACACCAGGTATTGTGGAGATAATTGAGGCGATCACCTCCTGTGGATTGATTGTGTTTATCGGAATCCAGATTTTGGCAGTGCTCTGTGCAGAAGCAAGAGTTGCAACTGCGATGATGATTATAATCGTAGTATACATGATGTGAGTTATCTTTGGTTTTGTGGGAACAAAGCAGAACGAGGGAAAGGGATGATTTAAGAGAGGGTAAATACACAGCTTGTCGGATCCAACATGAAATAATCTCAGCCCAGTTTCGGCTTGGGCCGAATTTGCTATGCGCTGCGGTCGTGGTGCAGTATACACAAGTTGACAGCAAAGGCAAGCCCCCATACTTATGGGGCCTCACGAGATGCGGCTATGTCTATCACATGGATTCAAGGGAGGTCAACTACGTGGAAATATGCCTATTCTTAGCCGATTCGAAGCCGAGCAAGGAAAGTTTTTGGCCGGCGGCAACACAAGTTTCAGTGCAGAAGGAAAGCAATAATCACGAGGGTTCTTTTATGTCATGGGCTGGAGTTAATCAGGGGCTAAATCCTTCTTACGAGATACACGGTGAGAACTCTGCTAATACCTACTACTACTTGTATGTCATGGTGCATTCGCCACGGTACAACCAACAAAATAATGCCTGGATCAAAATAGAGGCAGCAGAACACATAAAGAGTCCAAAACATCGTGTACGTTAATATACAGTTTTCAAGAGAAACGAATATCACAATTTGAGTCAAGAACGGAAAATGAGGTTGTTAGGAAAAAGGCCCCGTGAGCAACTAGCTTAGCAATTTGGTCGAGATGCACCACTAGGATTTGCAGAAACTTATGACCGTAGCCGCCCGAACTTTCCTTTCCCTAACAAACTCATGAGACGGAAGGAAACCTAAGTTCCTTTAGTTTGATTGTTGTTGGAAATCAATGGGAAATATCATTGCAAACGTCTGCGCACATAAAAGATCAACTCAATGAACGTAATTGAAAATGATATTTCAGCTCTATCATTATCTTCAGTCATCCCTAATAGCTAATCTATGCGTCTCTGATATAACTCTATTCAAACTTCTTGCGACCAGATTTAAATTTCAAAAACAAACAGCCACGAAGGACATGCTTAAAAGCAACTCCCCGAACACGTCTACAATCCACCATATTTGTAAATCTTAGTGCCTCCAAGCTGTGCCATATCACCAACTTCCTAGAGACTTAACATAGTGCATTTAGCCACAGGAATATCTAAACAGGCGGTATGAGCGTCCGTCATGGTGTTTGAAAGACAGTTACTAGGCTTGCATTATGTCGCAAGTATTTCTCTTCGCTATAGTGGCTCTAACGATGCTAGTGTATTTGCTTTGAAAGTCACCTCAGTATGCGCCCCTTGGCAATCCAGAGCTTGATCAGATCTACACTCAATCCAGCATCACGCCCTGCCAGTTTCTGCTTCGAGGATTCAACTCTTGTAGCTGATAGCAAAGTCGCAAAAGAAGAACGCGCTCCAAGTTTGACTTCTAATTCACACTAGCTGCTTCAGGGAATCCTATCGAACCCCTGGAAATCAGATCGACCGTTGCCCCCAGGGTGTGGGGGGCTTCTTAATTTCACGCTTCCAATTTTTCGTCGTACTAAACATTAATAATACTCTTAGCTTCAACAATAGGACTATCCAAGAAAAGTCAGGTAAATTGCATGCCATAAACAAGTCGAGAGAAAATGAATGGGAAACGTAACAACCCACACCATGAAGCATGGTAAACAGATTAAATCTCTCGTTGGAAAAATTCCACTCCAAGGCACTACACCACCAACGCTACTTACCATTTCTCAGAAGTTGGCTAAATCATTTACCCGTCTTTTTATCTTACGTAGGGTAGATTCTTAGACTTTTCAGGTAATGCATATGAGAAGTCCGTTCCGTATATGCGGAGTATACTTAAACCCGACCCCGCATCACTCAATACTTTCCATGCGATTGGCGTGAGTAAGCTTCAATCAACGTTTACCAGGTTCAAATTCACCACAGCACCACATGCATATTAATTACCCGAGCGAATGCCAGAGCGCGTTTTTCTCGGTACGACGGGTTACATAACTGCTGTATGATGACAATGCATCTTTTATGTAACCACTCTCACCTTGATAACTCTTATGATTCTTTACTAAAGCCTTCTTTAAAAGTTAGGAGGCAATCCATATCTCTCTGGATATTCTCGTTTTCGTTCTCTCCAAAATTTTAAGGTTTGCATTGCTTAACCAACACAAGGACAACAAGGAACAAAATCCCATCATGACCAACTCAACCGCGGAAGAAATGCTTGTTGGTGAGTATCTCGTTCGCCGCCTCCACCAACTTGGAATAACTACTATTTTTGGGGTTCCCGGAGGTTAGTTGATATTCCTGACCTTGTTCTTTCTACATAAACTAATACACGTAGACTATGAACTCCCTCTTCTTGACCAAATCCCATCGTCTCAATGGGCCGGTTCCCCAAATGAGCTGATAGCCGCCTACTCCGCCGACGGATATGCTCGAATCAAAGGCTACGGTGCCTTGATAACAACATTTGGACCGGGTGAAACATCGGCACTCTGTGGAACCGCTGGGAGTTTCTGCGAGAGTGTTCCAGTCTTACATATTGTAGGGTACCCGGGAGTAAGGGCCCAAACGAAGGGAAAGATTTTACATCACACATTGGGTGACTTGAAATATGAGTAAGTATGACACTCCCAGGTAGCGAAAGTGAAGACAGTATGTGGTATGGGAGCGAGATGGTGCGAGTGGGTTGTTGCTAATTGTTGTGAAGTCATTATTTGAAAATGTCTGGTAAGTTTCCTTTTATATCGAATTTTTCAGTCAGCCCAGAAGTCCATAATTGCTATGGGCATTAGTGAAATTTCTTTCATTCTCATTTTTGGCAAGACAATGTACTAAGAAACTCCCATAGACGAAGTCACCTGTGCGGCGACAGTTATCAAAACTGCCGAAGAAGCGCCAAATGAAATTGATAGGATGATTAATGGTGAGATATAACTCTATTTCCTGACGTTACTTGATAACAACGACATTTGTTCTCCGAAAACATTTAGTAAGTTTGAGACTTTTCAGTCCTGATTCTCCTAAATGCTAGTGAAGAACGAATGTAGCTGTCTGGACGATCTGTCACAATGGGAAAAGGCGGCTATACGGAAGGGAAAGTCCAGCTATCTTACGCCCATCCAAAATCCAAATCTTCTACCAGCTCCCATCTAAAGAAGAAAAAAACAGCAATGATCTACCACAACCAGCCAGCCTAGTAAGTTCTTTTGTTTTTCAACATTCCTATATTCCCACAACATGCTAAACAGTCCCCAGTCTCGGGTTCCCAGTCGATTTACAAACCACCAAGATCACCACCGACCAACTCAACGTTCCTCTTATTCAAAGTCTTGCCGTCCAGGAGACATATCTTCCTACAATCAAGGAGACAGCTTCGAAAGTCTTTGATCGTCTAAAAGAGAGTGCGAAACCTATAATAATCTCAGATGGCGGTAAAGTTTTGCTTCTCCCCCTAATTTATACATCACCTGACGACAAGACTTTTAGGTGCAACAAGAAATCAAGTTGAGAACGAGGTAGGAGCTCTCGCCGCATCGCTGAAATGTCCCATCTTCACAACCCTCATGGGAAAAGGCTCGGTCGACGAACAAAATCCACTGTTCTGTGGCGTATATGGGGGAAAGGGAAGTCTACCGGATACAATTAAAGCAGTGGAGGGGTCAGACTGCATTCTTTGGGTTGGCAATTTTCCTGTGAGTTTATCGGATAATTTTTCAGAATGGGTTTACTAATGGAGATGTGCAAGAGCGATTTTAATACGTAAGTTGAGTTCTGAATCGCCTCGGACACTCGCTTAATTAACAATACAGAGGAGGATTTTCGGAAAATGTCGCAACAGAGAATGTTATTGATTTCCAAAGGTTTGAAGTTAAGGTACTATCCAATCTCTTGCTCTTCATTCGGAATAACTCCTATAATCATACTAAACTGATGACCGTAAAGATCGGAAATGAAACTTATCCAGGGAACATCAAAGCAATCCTCGACGAATTGATTGAACGAATCAAGACCCAGGGTTTGGTCTCGAAATACGAGAATGGGACGCCATGCACACCATATCCAGAGTACAAAGAATCAGAGGCGGATGATATTAAGCATAAGTGGTTGTGGCAGGTATTTTAACTCCTCTCTTCTCTTGCCATCACAGTTCCACACTCCCCAAAGACCACGAATCTAAGTATGAGAAACAGAGATTCTCTAGCTTCCTTAAGCCTTCCGACATTCTCGTCACAGAAACAGGATGTTCCCAGGCCGGAATGATAGAAGCCCATCTTCCCAGTGGAACCAAACTGTTTACACAAGCTATTTTTGGAAGCATCGGCTATGCTCCAGGTGCAGCTGTGGGTGCTTCGTTTGCTGGAAAAGAGTTAAATAAGCTTAGCGAGAAAGGGGAGAAACATAAGAGGTTGGTTCTCGTAGAAGGAGATGGGAGTTTGCAACTCACGGCACAAGCTTTCTCAGTGTTGCTGAGGGGAGGCTTAGTTCCGGTTATGTGAGCTCTCCCTTCTTACCAAATCTTACCGAGAGAATACTGATTTCATGAACAGTTTCGTAATTAACAATGATGGGTAAGACTATCATTTCTCAAATTCCTTTCAAGGAATCATACTCACACAGTGCCAAATAGGTACACAGTTGAACGACTGATCCACGGCCTTCACGCCCTCTACAATAAAATTCCAGCCTGGGATTACTCAGGTCTCCTCAAGGTGTTTGCACCTGATATTGAGTCTAAATCATATCGAGTTAGTACTGCGAAAGAACTCGATTCTCTTATGAAAGACAAGGAGTTTAATGAGGCTACTTATGCACAGGTGGGTGTTCTCGTTCCAGATTAAAGTGGAACCGATGGGGATTAATTCGAATTTTGGAATATGCTGACTTGGATATTTGAATAGTTGGTTGAGATTGTTATGGACGAATACGATTGTCCTGGCTCAATCGAGATCATAGGAGAGACAGCTGCAAAGCATAATGCTGGGTGAACTTTGTGACATAGTTTGAGATATTAGGAGTTTTTTCACAACGATTTGTACATTGTTGCTGGTGGAATAACCATCTTGGCCGAAGTAGTGTTTGTTTCTACCTTCTCAATTCATATTGTCAACTACATACTGTGAGCTACCCCAAGGCTCGACAGTATTGGCTTTGCGGAAGCCTTACTGTGGTTCCGTCGGTCCCAGAATGTGTTTGGAAACGAGGCATCAAGGTCAAGGTCAATCTCGATTGTCTTGCGATGCAGGGCTTGGGGTCGCTCCTTCCCTCTCTACTTGGGATTGCAACGAGTGACTCCCACTATGACAAAGGGGAGAGTTGAAAGTAAGTCAAGATACTCATCCACGTACACGATTTCTTCTCATGGAAAACGAATTCCTGGGGGCTGAGAATTTTGGAAGCGATTCTTTGGTCGTTTATCGACTCACGAATGCTGGCCAGCTTTACTTAGACTCCACATTTAGTGAGTCGCGAAAATCGCTTTCAAGGTTCAAGAGAACGTAGCTGTTGTTGTGCTAGTAGTGTGTTCGTGGATGGCCCTTATGGTGATTCCGATGGTGCTTTACCACCCATTCATCAACCATGGTTTCCTCTCTCCCACCCCTTTCAAATCCCTTTTCTCTTTTCCTAAACTGCTTGCGACAATTCCTGTTTGCTTACGTTTCGCTCTTATGAACAGTTTCAATTACTTTCCGTTACTGTATCATGCGTACATGACCATCCGTAACCGACCGAGTCCTTCTTTTGTTTTTTTACTTTGGAGTATATTGCACAGTAGTTGACAATAACAATTCTCATCATCAAGGAGGGCCACAGTCTTGTATATATTTCCGGGCGTATATCTGTCGTTTTCAAAGAGGAGGATACGCCCAGAACACGCCCGGTGATTGCCCCCACAATTGTACATGGGTACATGTGTACAGTTCACTGGGGTTTGTATCCACTTTGTACCTTCTTCCGTCAACCTCGACCCGAAAAACTACACAAACAAGATCACCCAAGCAGGCCGAGTCAATATGGCGAGCTCAAAAACATTCTCCCGCGAGCTCCTCATCGCTTCCTTGGCCGTCCAACGAGCATCCCTTGCAACCAAAAAGGTACTCGCCACCATTAAAAACACCAAAAACTCTAGCAATGAGATCTCGAAGCCAGATTCAACACCTGTAACCATCGCTGACTTCGCAGCTCAAGCCCTTATCATTTCCGCTATCCATCACGCCTTTCCAGAAGACAGTATCATCGGCGAAGAAGATTCCTCAGTTCTCCGGAAAGACCCAGAACTTTGTCAAAAAGTGTGGGAATTGGTTTCTAGTACGAGACTTGTGGATGGGGAAAGTGAGGTTTTGTTGAAGATTCCTGAGAACGTGGAGGAAATGTTGAAGATGATTGATTTTGGTGGACAGGGGGTTGGGGGAAGAGGAAGGGTGTGGATGTTGGACCCTGTTGATGGAACGGCTACTTTTTTAAAGGGACAGCAGTATGCGGTCTGTCTTGCATTGGTTGAGAATGGGAAAGAGGTCATCGGTGTGATTGGATGTCCCAATTTGACGTTTGAGAGTACGGGGGTCGAGGAGGAGTTGGTTGATGAAGCTGGTATGGGGTGTATGTTTTCTGCTGTGAAGGGTGAAGGTACTTTTCGAAGACCGCTGGGCTCAGGTGGGTTGGAAACAGCACAGGTACTCGGGAGGGAGCCAAAAGATGGTGGGAATATCAAAAGTTTGGAGTTTGTTGACTCGGCTATGAGTACTTCAACAAATCACGAACTCGTCCACCGAGTTGCCGAGAAGGTGGGTGTGGAGCATCCAGGTGCCGAATTATGGTCATCACAAATGAGATATGTTGCCCTTGTGTTGGGAGAGGGTCACATTCAAATTCGCATTCCACCACAGAAAAACAAAACTTCTTTTGTCTGGGATCATGCAGGTGGACAGCTGCTTTTTACTGAGGTTGGCGGCAAGGTAACGGATGTGTATGGGAAAGATATTGACTTTGGTCTCGGAAGAAAACTTACAAGCAATTGGGGTATACTTGCATCTAGGGAGGGAGTTCATGAGAGACTCTTGACTGCGGTAGATGGGGTATTGAGAGAATAGCTCCCAGTGAGCAAGGTTAAGCGAGCGCCTGATCTGTCCTGACCAATGAATCAGGTGTTGGAACTTTAGAATGTACATCTAGTAACTAGAATTTATTCGTTCATTGCGTCTTACCTACGGAGTACTCTTCCTCGACCATGCTCCATCGGGCATTCATTTCAAACCAACCTCCTCCAGTTCTCCACTTTCACCTTTCTAACCTGCCCCCCCCCCCCCCCCCCCCCCCCCCCGAGCAGACAATTTCACAAGCCCTTTAATTCATTGTCAAAGCACAAGGCAATAATTACTAACAACTTCAAAAAGTCATATCTTCCCAAAATATCAAAAAATCAACTGAAAAAAACGGCAAAATTCACTGACCCTCAGAAGAAGCAGGTCATGAATAACTCTCCCATCGCTGGCTGGTTTGCTCTCGATAAACCCAGCACTATATGCTCATTTCTAGCTATGAGTCCATTGTTTTTAGTCTTTTCTATTAACAAATAGGCCTGTAGTAAGCCTTAAGTCTTATCATGAAATGACCATGCCTGAAGAAATTGATATTACATCGAAGCTGCCTCTTAAAGAAAGTACATTTTTGAGTATCTCTTTTGAACTATCGAGTAGTTCTCCGCTGTAAATATTACCCTTCTACTAATTATTTCTGAATATATCTGTGAGAATTGTGCTTTCTGGGGGAATGAGTTGAGGAGGTAAATTAAATGTTCTGAACTTCAAAGCCTAAATTCATTTTTGGATTCTACAACCGGACAAGCTTCTCAAGATACTCTCTAGAAAGAAGAAAGAAAAATGCAGGTTGACATATTCAGCTTGCTTCCCCTTCATCCACTAAATAACCTCCTCACTCTCAAATGTCCATTCCCCCCCCCTCCCCCCCACAATTTTTCTTTTCAACCACAGCCTCTCCCAACTACAAAATACTATTTAAAAACCCATGATTTGAGAAACAGCATAGACATAACCCCAAGCATCGCATCTCCCGACTCAGAAAGGGAAACGCACAAGCCTCCTCACCTCCCCACCGGTACGCTCGGGTCGCATAAAGGCAGGACGTTTACCGCCGTCAATGCTTGTATCAGAGCATCAGATGGCAAGACCAAAATCCCCGAAACCGAGATCCCCGATTCGCCGCTTGCGATTGTCAAGGGTTCAGTTTTGTTTTGAGAGGGCGTCGTAACTCGTACCCGAGACCCCGACCTTTGGGGGGTTTGGTCGATGATGCTTTGCGGGATCTTGGCTGTTACTTGGAATTTGGAAGGTGTGCGGGAACCGGACTTCATAGTTGATTGGTGGTTACCAGAACGAGGAATTGAACATAAGGTTAGTTACCTAGAGAAAGCATCGTATATATATCCATCGATTCAATCACTCTCGCCCTCACAACTCAATCAAAAGCAAATCCTCCCAAATCATAGAACACCTAAATAACCTACGACTTACATAAATCCACCCAAGGAACGCACCGCTCATACCCCGAAAATGGACCCAACACCAATAGTCATAGATGCAGTACCAATAATCATAGGAGTAATCATCCTACTTCTCTTCGCGATCGGTGTCTATTCCTTGGTGAAATTATGTCGGCAACCGGATCCCCATGTTAATAATGGGAAAGGCATGGGGGTTTGAATGGGTGGAATTGGGTACGGTTGATATTTGGTGATGTGTCGGATGACGAGGAGAAACACAAGATGATGTGAAAAAAATCGAAAAGGGGGGCGGAAGAAAGAGGGATTGGTTGGGCTCGTGGTGGTATAATAAATTGGACGACGCGGTATGGAAAGGATGATTCAAGCAACTCGAAAGATTCACGAGGGTGATGGCCCAGGAGGACAGGGAGAGAGAAAGCGAATGTTCTGGGGGTTTTTGATGTGGGTGGTTGTTTGTGGGTTCGAATTGGGTTCCTGTAGGGTTTTTAGCAAGTAACTCACTCCTATATATTAGGGTAGTGATTGCGCGAAGGAAAATGCTTTTTACGTATGACGCGGATAGATCGAATAGTGTAGACAACTCACACTGTCAGTAACGTTAATATAGCAAAGCAAGACCCCACAACCGATTTTAAAGCAAAAATAATGCTTTACCAAATACTAGTATAGTACAAGTATTCCACAGTGCAAATATATTCATAGAAATCTCTGACTTCAAGTTGGAATGTACTACTTCTTTCCAAGCACTTGATCGAACAATCCCAGCAACACTTTAACCTCATCCACTATCAAAATTAGCAAGTCCCAACAACATCATAAGATATGAATATAGAGAACTTACAGGTATTGTAATGCACCAAACTAACTCGAACAACTCCATCCTTCCCCAACTCCAAGACATCCTCTAACAACCTAACACTATAAAATCCACCCCATCTAATACCCATCGACCCCTCACTCAACTCATCAACCTTCTCCACGAAATCCTGGCTCTTTCTCCCCTCTACAATGAAACTAACAGTCGCAACTCTCTTCTTGGGATCAGCATCTTTCTCTCCACATATCGTGATTTCGGGACGGGCATTTAGATAGTCCAAGAGAGCACTTTGGAGTTCAAATTCGTGTTTCTCAATCAGAGCCCAGGATTCAGTGGGGTTGGGACCGAAATAGGAAAGCACGGAAGGGAGCGAGGCGACGAGTTCGTAGGAGGCGCCTGCGAGACCGAGTTTTTCCTGAAGAGTGGAGGACGGGTTGAAGAAGTGACCTAGGGATCTGGTGGCTGCGAGTCCTTTTGGGGAGGCGTAGAGAATAGACATGTGGGGGCCGTAGACCTTGATTTCTTGTTAATATATCTTATGTTTGCATTGGGAAGAGGGAGAGAAAGTTACCTTGTACCATGAAAAGCAGTAGAAATCTACTCCCAGGTCCTTGACATCGATTTGTCGATGTGGAGCATAGGCTACTGCATCAACACATAGCAAAGCGCCAGGAATTGTATGGACCACTTCTGCAATAGCCTTGATATCATGGATGGTTCCCAGAATGTTGGAGGCATGAGTACACGTGACAAGAGCAGTCTTCTCAGAAAGTAGTTCTTTCAGATCTTCGGCTTGAAGCTTGGGGTTCTCTTTCGTCTTTGGTTTCCACCATTTCAAGGTGTAATTCTGCTGTGAAGCGAGTTCGATCCATGCTGCGATGTTGGCCTCGTGATCGATAGATGAAACAATTATTTCTGAGCCTTCGGGGAAAACAAGGGCAGCGGAGAGATTGCGGAATAATTGTGTTGTTGAAGAGCCAAGGACTGAAAATAATTAGAAGTGCGAGAGAATCAGGGATGAAGGAAAGAGCCTGCCAATATTATCCGTTGAGGCATTGATGTATTTTGCTGCTGCTTCGTATCCCTCAGCGTAAAGTGATGTAGACTTCTTGCCTACGTTGTACGAAGCTCCCAGCTGGACATTAGTTCGAGTAAGGTATCCACAGATTCTGTCAAGTGGTTAGAAGATGCCCAGAAAGTATTCAAGAACAACTCACGCATCAATCACGCTTCCTAGTGTTTGACTTCCTCCTGCGTTGTCGAAAAAGACTTGTTCTTGCTTCAGTGCGGGGAAAGCTTCCCTGGAAGTTGCAATATTGAAAGTTCCCATGTTTACTTTTTCTCTTGATTTTAAGTTGGAGATTTGATGTTTGGGAGACAACCCTTCTAGAAAGAATGGAATGACCGGAATATAGGTAGAGAAGCTTGTATCTCGAAGGGCTTTCCCCAGAAATGGGGTTCTCAACTTACCTAGGAAGGTAGTTCGTATCCCACTTAGTGGGTACCTCCAGGTCTGTACCTCCAGCTACCTTTGATCAACCTAGTCGCGATCGGGCAACTCATCACCCCTACAAAAGAACCATAGGTTCAGCCCAAAAGATTTCCGGCCAACCAAAGAAAGCATCATTAAGACACGCAGCAATACATTCATGGCTACCGTGGGGTCTTCCCCTTGGATCCCCTTCGCGACCAAAAACAAAAAGGGGGAGCAGATAGCTTTCGCTATCCTATTTTTTCAGAAACATGCGTAGATAGTTAGAGCAATAAACAACTGTCTCGAGATGTCCGAACTAATTGTGCTATGGGATTGGAAGAACGAGAAACCTGAAGAGATGCTTGTGTCTGCTCCTCCGCATTCTCAATTGTCACTTGACATATACCTAGGTATCTCTGGTAATGAAGAAAGGGGAAACTGCCTTGAACAAGAGAGATAGCGAAAGTTTGCTAAACCTCTCTCTCCCAACACCATCTGACACTGTGGGTGGATGGTTTTCGGACCCCTTGACGCAGGGGAATCAATAAGAAAAGGATGCTCGCTGATACACCACCAGGACCCCAAAGAATTTCCTTGGTTGACTGAGAATAGAGAAGCGCTTACCCGCATCTCGCGGTTAGAAAGTTATAAGAGAGCCACGATATGTGCCAGTGAATGGTGTCGCATTCATGCGCCCCTATTCACTTTCTAAATCCGCTCTCATGCACTGACCCTTCGCGGTGAGCTTCTTGGAGCTTGGGTTGGGGGGCAGAAAAATTTCCAAAAACTGACCTGATTTCCCACACCATTTGCGAAACCATCCTTTTCCAGATTTTTCTCCCCTAATTTCTTGTCAATTTGTGGTATTTTCAAGATGAAGAGAAAGGCAGAATCTCAATCGGAAGGCCGTAATGGCAAAGGCATCCTCAAAAAGCGCGCAAAGACTGGTAGGCAGCTCACCTATTCCTTTTCCCCGCCTGCACTCCCCCGCACATACTGATGATGTTTGTGTTACAGTCCTCTCCGAGGAAGAAGTGCAAAAGAGTTTCCGAAAGGGCCTCTTCGACAAGGATGTCCTCAAGAAATATACCAAGTCGTATGCGAAATCCGAACCCTACAAACACAGTGTTATCGACACATTGATCAACGATAAACTCCTCCGCGCTGTCCGCGACGAAATCCGCGAGAATGTCGAGTTTACTCCTAAGGAAACAGATATTTACAAGATCCACCAATCTGGGGATCTCGCCAATTTGGATGGTCTCGACGATGGGGCTCTCGAGAAACTACCTTCACTACTCAAGTTGAGAGACGCCATGTATTCCTCTTCCTTCCGGAAATATGTCGCGGCGATTACTGGATCGGGTGAATTGAGTGGCAGGAAGACGGATATGGCAATAAACATCTATACGCCTGGCTGCCACTTGTTATGCCACGACGATGTGATTGGAAGTCGACGGGTCAGCTATATTCTATACTTGACGGACCCAGAACTCCCCTGGAAGGAAGAATGGGGCGGCGCATTACGATTATTCCCCACGAAGACTTTCGAGGACGAAAAGGGAGAGAAGACTGTCACCCCAAGTCCAGAATTCACAAAATCAATACCACCAGCTTGGAACCAATTGAGTTTCTTCGCCGTCCAACCCGGAGAGAGTTTCCACGATGTGGAGGAGGTCTACCATGCCGAAAGCAAGGAGCAGCTGGAGAAAGATGGTGGTCGAATTCGAATGGCTATCAGCGGATGGTTCCACATCCCACAAATCGGGGAGGAGGGTTATGTCAAGGGCGCCGAGGAGAAATGGGGCAAGAATAGCAGTTTGATGCAATTACAAGGAAACCCTGACGCATACGACTTTCCAAAGGCCTTACCCATCGCAGTCGAGACTCCCGAGAAAGACAGCCAGGACAGTCAAGAAAGCACTTTCGAGGAAGGAGATCTCGACTTTTTACTCCAGTTCATGGCACCCACATATTTGACACCCGATACCTTGGAACAGGTAGCAGAACAAGTCTTGGAGATGTCGAGTATTACCCTCCCTGATTTATTGTCCAAGAAGTTCTCGGAGAAGGTTCGCCAATACGTCGAAGCCCAGGAGAAATCCTCGTTACCTAGTAGCAGCGAGGAGATTGAGAAAGGGTCGTGGAAAGTCGCGAAGCCACCTCACAAACATCGATTCTTGTATCAACAACCCAAATCCGCGACATCAAAAAAGTTAAAGAAAGGTTCTGCTAAAGAACGAACCCCTATTGAAGAACTTCTCGAGGTCTTTTTACCGAGTCCCCAGTTCCGCAAATGGCTCGAATTGGCAACACAGTGTGAAATCACAAAGCACGATGTCATTGCAAGAAGATTCCGCAAAGGCATGGATTATGCTCTCGCGACAAGTCATGAGGGCGAAGCACGATTGGAATTGTGCTTAGGGCTGACTCCGACCCCAGGCTGGGGTGATGACGAGGATAACGATGAAGAGGAGGAGGAAGAAGAGGAAGAAGAAATTCCAGCCGAGAAGTCAAAAGGTAAGAAGAATGGAAAGACGAAGAATGAAAAGGCGCAAACCACCAAGGTAGCTCCCAAAGAGAAGGCCGAGGAAAAAGAGGAAGAAGCAGATGTTGGGGGTCACGAGGTCTTCATGGCAGGTGACGACGATGAAGCGGATGAAGATGCAGCCATCTACAAAGCTTCTTCCGATGCGGAAGATGACAATGTTCTGTTTACCATGCCCGCTGCTTGGAATAAGATGAGCATTGTTCTACGGGATAGCGGTGTTTTGAAGTTCGTCAAGTACGTGAGCAGAAATGCAAAGGGAGACAGGTGGGACATTAGTGGGGTGTTTGATATTAAGGAGGAGGAGGAGGATAGTCAGGAGACTGCTGTGACTTTGGAAGACAGTGAGGAGGAAGTGTTCCAAGGATTTCCGGACTCGTCTGATAGCGACTCGGATTGAGCTTTCGAACTCCTGTGTTCCCACTGGTCAAGAAATATTCTCTTGATCGGTAGCAGCTTTTGCGTTATACTGAGCAATCAGTTGCGTCCAGTTTAAAGCGGTTTTCTGTACAAAGGGTACTTTCACAAAGCGGATGTTCATGGATTTCACTGCACATAGCTCGACGTTTTTCTGATGGGTCTGAACGCCGTCTCCCATTTAGTTTCCACATCTTTTGGTACAACCATATTACGAATTTATGATATACTAAATACACATTTATCAAAGCGATCGTTGTATTTTTGAATGTTTTTTTCCTTCCTATCTACCAACCTGCTTGTCCCATCATTTGCCCCACGATTTGCCCCACGATTCGAGTATTATTAGGAGAACAACTCTAATTTCCCGCGCAAGACAGAATTCTGCTTAGAAGTTTAGCGGTGCTAAGGTATCTAATCGAATCATGCTAAAGCCAAATTTGTATGGGGAAGTGGAATAGACATTCGCTGTTCATGGTGGAGGGGTTTTTTGTAGGTAATAAACGGGACGAAAACAATCAATAAGGGGAAGGTGTCGGGTAATGCAACTTAGAATATCAAGGGCAGATTTTATTTTCCTGCGAGCCTCGCAACATCCCTCCAATGGTTTCCTGGTGCATTTTAATGCACGTAATAAGTTGTAGGTCGATATGTTCAGCTTCGCACATAATTATCGCAGAGTATTGAGTCATTGCTACATCAAGATATTTACATCAGAAACATACCATCCGCCCCCTCAACCAAGCTCAATCCTCTTCCCCTTCAAAAGCCAACCCCCCGCCATCTTCCCAATCATATATCCAGCATATGCACCCGTGATAATTGTCACAGGCCACTTTTGCCATTCTCGGTCCCAATCTAATGGAATAGGAACAGCTCCTAACCACGCGCCCAAGACACAACCAACAGCTCCACCGAAAACCTCATCCATGGGACTGTAAAAAGATGCAATTTCTCGCCATTTCTTGCCGTCTGCTCCGTGTACGTATACAAGCGGGAATATGACTAACAAGGCTATATGTGAGGAGGTGAGGAGTGTGTGGAGGAGATGTGTTGAGATGGGAGCGCCGAAGAGAACTTGCAATGCTGTGAGAACGGGGACGGAAGCGAAGGATAGGATGAGGGCGAAGAATGCCGTCTGTGAGATAATTGTTAGTATACAAAAATACCAATTTTCTGAGGGAATAACTTACCAAAGGTCTTGCTACTGGTGTGCCATCTGTCATTGGCTTCTTTGCGCCGATTGCCTTTTTGGTAGCCTTTATACTGTGTCCAGTTGGTGGTAGGCAGAGAATCACATATACGATTTGTGCCATTGCTAATAGTAGCAGGGAGCTTAACATCGTTGGGGCTGGATTTTCAACTAATGCTGGAAATCGTATATAGAATCCCGCCAGCAGGACAGCGGGATGAGCTTGGGAGAGGATTCGCGCGGCATCGGTCGGGAGAAGCTCAACTGGTAGAGATGGTTTGGCGGGAGGTGTACTCGCCGGGGCCGGCGGTGTTTTGGTTGTAGCAGGCATTTTGACGGGATCAATGGGTGAAGTGCATTGTAATAAGGTGGTGAAAGATATAATAAATCCGTGGCAGACGCGCCGGAGGTTTGAGCCCCTTGGTCGGAATGACGGAGCGTTATGCGCCGGTACTTCGGGGGATTATAGCACCGCCACATTCTAACGCCACCTTGCGGTGTTGTCAGAACCCATTCACAAGATTCTGGATTCGTCCTCCAACACGTAACTGACCATTAGGCAACCGGAGCAGGAGCTTAGGATTACTTGTTAATCTAAAACCCCAAATTTAACTACCCTCGAGGGAAATCTTGAATCCATACCTATCCAGAATGTCCTCGCCAACAAAAACTACCGATAACCCAGTAAGTCGCTATTTCCTCCCTTCATGCGCTACTTCAACCTTCGTCGAATACAGCTACATTAGTGTCTCCCACTAACAACCATTTCTTTTTTAAATAGCTGAAGAGCCCAACTTCCGCTCCCGAATCCCCTACAACTGCTCGACCATTAGAGATGGACGACGACGATGTGCAAGAGTCCGGTGTGCTGAGCAGCGAATCGACTACAGCTCCTAAAGTCCCCAAACCAGCGACTGTCGAAGATGCCCCTCCACCAAAGCCCCCGCGCCCTCAGAGTGCTCAGCAACAGACGGAGAATACTTTAAAGGAAGCTTTCCCATCTATTGACTTGGCTGTCATCAAAGCTGTCTTGAGAGCAAGCGGTGGCCGCGTTGAACCGGCTTTCAATGCTCTCCTTGGTAAATTACCCCTCCCCCCTTTTTGATAGAGATTATACTGATTGATTTTCTAGAAATGACTGATCCCGATGCGGTCATTCAAGAGGAAATGCCCCCGCCTCAACCCCCTCGACCAGCAGCTCCTTCTGCCGCCCAAAGCCAACTCGAGGCCGACGAACAATACGCTCGCCAACTCGCCGAACACTATGGGGGTGGAGGATCATCTTACGGACCACGTACAAGCAGCAGAGGGGATCCCCGTGGAAGACAGCAACAACAGCCAAATCAATACCGCGAAGACGAACACAGTTTCTTGGATGATGATCTACCAATTATCAAGGAGAATCTGAAGAAGGGATTTCTGGAGACCCAGACGGTTGTCAATTCATGGATCACGAATTTAAAGAAGAAGATTGATGGTGACGATGGACCACCACCCAATGAGCAGGGCTATAGTGCTGGACCGGATCCTTACCGAGGCCGTAGGGGTGAGGACTCGAGACAGAGTGGAGATTATAACCGATATGACGCTGATCCGCATGTACTTGGTGATGATTTTGCTGGAATACAGTTGAACGATGACGGCAGTGAGTGATTCTACAAATCTGTTTCATTGATATTTGCTAACAACCCCCCAAGGTGCAGCTCGTCGCTCAACCCGTCCTTTGGCCAACCCAGATCTCTTCAAGCCTACTCCCACCCCTCCTAAATCCTCGGATGGGCGCAAAGTGTCTTTCCAAAGCCGCCCTATTGAAGATTTGGACATATACAACACCTCACCCAAACTCGGGGCTGCAAAGGAAAGCTTCATGCCAGCCAATGCTGGCAAGCAGAGCAAATGGCAGCCACTCTCGGCTGTTGACCCCAGCCCTATGGGCGAGGCAGACAATGACCCATTCAGTCTTGGGGACAGCGAGGACGAGAAGGAAACCAAGGACCGAGTTGGAGGGAAGGAGGTTAACAAAGATGATGCGGAACGATTGAAGAAGGCGGCTGCTGAAGCCATGGCGGATAGCATTGGTGAGCCTACACGCAAACCTGAGCCCGCTGAGACTGTTGGCAACAAGGACAAGATTGCGGATGATAAATTGACTGGCAAGTCTTGAAGACGTGGAGGTTATCTGGAGTTACATGCAGGGAGGCTCACTCGTTGAATTGTCGGTATTTTGTTTATAGCCTGATGATATCCTTCAACTATTTTTGCAACTTAGGTCGTTTTTCATGGAAATAAAATACTTGTGGCGTGAGGTTTGAATTGGTGAAGAAAGCGAGGGGATGAAGTAGGCCAAGATGGGAAATCAAAGACCCCACCATGGTCAGATGGGATTTCCATGCTGTCACAGCCTTCTCCTCTCGGATGCATGCGTCTAGCTTGCATGGTGACAATACTGGTAGCCTTGCCAAGGCATTGCACTCACACGTGGGGGCATTGATTGGTTGGCGACGCAAGAAAAAGGAAAAACGCAGACCCATGCATGGCAGCTCACAGCCTGGTCCAAAAAGTGGTCGTAGAGATTTTATGCGACTAGCTACTCATGTGCAAGTAACACAGAGCTCCGATGTAACCTCTGCCCTCTATCACTTTTCTTCCCACATTCCCCTCATTGGCTCCGTGGCGGCATAATTACCCCTCACTAGTCCTCTTTCAGCCTCGTCCCGATTTCCAGTCTTTTTTTGAGGGTTGACGAGAACATCTCCGGATTATCGTGACTTTTTTTTTCTTCTACCTGGGTAGTTATTTGTGGACGGCTTCAACTTTTGGCCCATGTCGAGGGAGCTGGTGCTGCAGGTGTTGGTCATTTAATCCGCATTGTGGGAACGAATACGAAAAGGATACGAAAGGGAATACCTCTCTTAACTAGCTACTGGTGGAGAAAGTTACCTAGGTTACTTGTCGACTTAGTGACTAGGTTACTACTATGTAGGTATTATCGGTCTCTCAGTAGTCACAACTTCCCCCGCCATTCTCCATCTCGGTCGTAGGTAAGAAGTCATCCTGCCCCACCACGTCCGTCACCCACCTTCCATCTTCACTCCAACTCCCGCTGTCTTCGAGAACCTGGAATATTTTGTTCCCGCCTGGTGGACACCGTGGATCTCGAGTTCATGCTCATCACCTCAACTCTGACGCCGCCCAATCACTTACCACGCACGTGCAACACCTCAGCACCTTACCTTACCTTACCTACTTCTCGCTGGTCGGCAGAGTATACACAACTCTAACTCCAACTCTGTGTTTCCTTCTTCAAAAACTCCAACTCTCATTCATCCTTCTACACAATTACCTAACCGCTGTCCTGAATCACCTTGAATCACCGGAACTGTCTCTCAAATAACCGACTCGACATTGTCACTTCCACGCTTACTCAACTACCAGAACAGAACTACATCCCACCTCCTACATCCCTAGCTCACTCGACCAGCAACCATGAGACTTTAAGACAAAACTGGTGTTACTTGCGTCAAGATATAACCAACAAGGTACCTATCAACGGAGCTGGTCCTGTTATTGAAAGCCACCCCTCTTCGCTCGCAACCCTCAAGGGTGTGGCGGGTCCTGGCACCCCATTATGTACGTTTGGAGCCTCCTGCATTCCGAATCCTCATGGGAGGGTGCAGCCGCAAACTCTCTTTCGCACTTGGCCCTGTTGGTATCATAAAAGATGGACCAGGACATGCTAATACTTCTCCTTGTTGACAGGAAGTTTGGAAAGCAGATTCAGAAGAGACAACTCGAAGTCCCCGAATATGCGGCGAGCTTCGTTAACTACAAGGCGCTGAAGAAGGTCCGTTCAGTTCCGAGTCCTGGTGTTGCACAAAAAAGCAATATTCCCAAGCCTCCTCTAGAGCCTATTAACCAAACATTTAAACATGTGTGCTGATACACTGGTGCCTGCAGCTGATCAAGAGACTCTCTGCCACGCCGATTCTCCTGTCCCAGAATGATGTTCACCGCCAAAATCATGTCGTAGATTCCCAGGCGGCTTTGCAAGCAAACAAAGCTACATTCTTCTTTCAACTGGTAAGTCATGGTCTGGGAATTGATCCACCCCATGCTGAGATGAGTGCACAGGAACGAGAGCTGGAGAAGGTCAATGCTTTCTATCTTCAGAAGGAGGCCGAGGTTTGAACCCCTTTCCGTCTTGTTTTCCTCATCTCGATTGACACCAAGCAGCTCAAGATTCGTCTGAAGACGCTTCTGGACAAGAAGAAGGTTCTTCAATCACGGACTGCAACTGCTTCTCGAAGATCTGCCAAATTTACGACTCTTGAAGAGGGATTCCAACAATTCGGAAACGACCTCAACAAACTTCAGCAGTTCGTCGAAATCAACGGAACCGCATTCTCGAAAATCCTGAAAAAATGGGACAAGAGTTCCAAGTCAAAAACCAAGGAACTGTACTTATCGCGTGCTGTCGAAGTGCAGCCTTTCTTTAATGCTACCGTCATCAGCGAGTTGTCCGATCAGGCCACGACTAGTCTTCAAGAGCTCGGAGCCTGGGTAGAGGGAGATCATGTCAGTTTTGATCGAAATCCAGACCACATTGTGAGCAGCCAACATTTATTGGGAACGGATGAGGGTGATGCCGATACTCTTCTGTTGGAGACTGTGATTTCCGGCAATCTTGAAGCTTTGAAGGATTTACTTTTACGGTTGAAAACAGCTGCGGACCCAAATGGTTCTCGCGATGTCGCGTTGTTGGAGCGAATCACCCGAACCTTCCTCGCCGCGATCAACGAAGCCCCGGAACCCTCTTTACAACTCCTACTTGATACTAATCTCGTTGACGTTCAATCCGAGGATGATATTAACGAACGAAACTGTCTTCATCAAGCTACTATCTATGGAAGCTCCTTCGTCCTCAAGGCAGGTCTATCCAGTGGAGTCCTGGTAGATCGCACTGATGTCTATGGTCGTGTTCCATTGCATTATGCATGTATGCATGGCCGGTTAGACATGATGGAAGCTTTACTAAATGGTACGATCCCCAGCCCCTTTATGAATTACATGCGCTAAGCGAAAAAGCCGATGCATCTACAATTGACCTCATCGATCACGATAACTTCACACCCCTTATTCACGCAATTATACATGGCCATCTAGAATGTGCGCAGAGACTGCTGGTGCGTTCTGCTCGTCTTGATCCAATTTCAGATACCGATCACGTACCATTGAATTTGGCTTGCGAACACGCCTCTGTCGAGATAGTCGAGCTTCTTTTGAAGCATGGAGCCACTATTCTTCCCGACGCGGAAGGTCTATATCCACAACATCTCGTTGCGCGTTCTGGTCAGACTCCACAATTGCTTCTCCTTCTGAAGGATTATGGAGCGGACCTGGATCAAATCGACAAGCTTTACTCCTGGACCCCATTGTTCCATGCAGCCAGCGAAGGAAACGTCCCATGCATGCGAACACTTCTGGATGTTGGAGTGAAGACTAATCTCGTGGATGAGAAAGATCTTTCGGCAATGTACTACGCTGCATGGGAAGGTCACTTGGAGTGCATGCGATTACTATCCTCAATACCCGTTGAAACTCGGAGACCGTCTACTCAAGCGCCACAGTTCGGCGTAACAATAGGAAGCAGCGCTCCGGTTCCCATGAGTATTGATGCAGATGGTATCCCCGAACTCGAACTTCCCCCTCCAATTATTCCACTACGCCGCTATGGCCACAATTTCCTTGACACCAAGACCTTCATACAGATCAGCTTCGAAGAAAATGGCGAGCAACCTATGATCTTTTTTCATGACAGTAAATACCCCGCATCACGTCTTACGATTTCCTCGAAACTTTCCGATTTGATACCCAAGAATATTCTTCTTCCATTTCAGGAAGACACTCGACTTGTTTCTTTCCAGATTGATAATTTAGATTCCTTTGCGATCGATTTCGACGTGTTTCCCACCTATGGTGCGAGAGTAATTGCCAAGACTGTTGCATTACCTAGTACATTTCGAGCATTGTTGAGCAGTTCTGGACGCTGCTGTTTACCTCTTTTCGACCCGAGATTAAGGGCCATTGGACAGATTACTTTCAACTTTCACGTCATCAAACCTTTCCAGGGCAAACCCTTGGAGATTACGGATTTTGAAACTTATTGGAAGGCTACTAGTCAATTCGACCATAGGCCGAGTGCGTTTATCACCGGGTCGAGTTTGTCGGGTCAATATGTGCAACTCTTTGTTCAGCACACCTGCGATGGCGTACCCGTACTCTGGCCAAGATGGACTATCGATTATATGGATATCGAGTTTCCCGTCAGTCGTTTGACTTACGCGCAATTTGTCAGTGCAGGATCTCGACATGCGAGAAAAGCTGGAGATATCTCAGCACTACCAAATCTCTCCCCAGATAGCATCGAACAAGTCCATCAAATCCTCTCCAGCTCAGCCGTCTCCCTCAAAGATGGGCTCGACCTTCTACCCCGCGGCATGCACGCCAACCTCCAAGTCCTCTACCCCTCTACAGACGAAGAAAAAGCCCTTCGTCTCGGTCCTACAGTCAACATCAACCTTTTCGGTGATGCGATCCTCGGTATTGTCTTTGACCATGTGAGGAATTTGAGGGAACAGCATCCGGATTCTATGCGCTCCATCGTCTTCAGCTCGTACAATCCTACGGTTTGCACGGCGTTGAACTGGAAACAACCTAATTACCCGGTTTTCTTGTGCAATGATCTGGGGCGGGAGGGCGAGGTGGTGGAGGGGAGGAATAGCGGGGTGGATAGTAGTGGAAGGCGGACGACGAGTATTAAGGAGGCGGTGAGGATTGCGCAGGATAATAATTTCATGGGGTTGATTTGTGTTTCGAGGTTATTGGTATGTTTTCTTTCTATTCTATGTTCTACGTTCTCTTTTCTCTTTTCTATTTTCTCTTTTCTATTTTCTGTTTTCTATTTTCCCCTTAGTCCTTCCCAGCTGTTTCTTCCTTCTCTTATTCTTGTTCCTTCCACATCGAGTGATCGCTCCCCCACCTACTCCATTACCTACTCCTAATCCCCATCCCTTATGATTTACTAATATGTTTCCTATTCACAGGACATGGTCCCCGCCCTCATCGAAGCCATCAAAGCCCAGGGACTCGTCCTCGTCACGGATAAAACTGCTGAGGGACCTGGGAGGATGGATCTCCATGATCCGTTTCCGAGGTTGCCGGAGGGGATTGATGGGGTGTTGAAGGCGAATGGGGTTTTGAGGTTTAATGAGAGTATTGATATGTAGGGATGAGTTGGGTGGGGAGAGGGGAGAGGAGGGGAAGAGGAAGGGGAAGGGGAGGAGGTAGATAGATTTATTGAAATAAATTGAGAAAATTCAGAAATTTGAAGATTTAAGGATGAAAATGGGAATTAGATGTTTTTTTTGAGATTGTGGGTTTGAAAATTTGCAAATTGCAGTGAGGGAAAATCGTGAATGGTGAGCTGAAATTGTTAGTGACGAGTTGAAGAAAATTTGTACATTTATAACCGAAAGAGAGAAAAAACCCCATTCCGATACAAGGATTATAGTTTGATTCGAGGTACGAGGTACCACCTTAGTTGGCATGCAGCCTGCTAATAGAGTTAATAAAAGTGAGGGAACTAAAGGCTACTTATAGCTGTAGTGGTTTTAGGAATTTAGTTAGAGAATAGAGATATAAGAAATAGAATATGAGATATAGAGAATAGGGAATAGGATATAGGATATAGGAAGTTATAAGTAGGAATATAGTGATATAATGATATAATATAGTGATACTTTATCGTAGGAGTTGTTTTAACCTTATAATAGAGATTAGTTTTACTTTAGTATAGTAGAATTTTAAGTATTAGGTTAGATAATTAGAGTTATATTAGAGTAGGTAGGTATTTAGTTTCTCGGCTTTTAGAGAATTCTTTTATACTTTTGATAATACTTTGGGTGTTTATATAGAGTGTGATTGTTAAGTAGATTTCTTTAGTACTAAGGGCTGTCGAGAAGGTTTTTAAGCTAGGTTATATTTGTTAGGTTATATATGTTAGGTTATATATGTTAGGTTATATATGTTAGGTTATATATGTTGGGTTATATTTTTAGGTTATATTTGTTAGTTTAAGATGTTTAAGATGTTTGAGAGATTTTCTTTAGTGGTGATTTGAAATAAGATGTATGAAGTGAGGGACGGGAAGTTAAAATGTGTAGGTACAAGCACGTAGTAAAACAGGAAAGCTCCAGAACCCCGCCAATCAATCAACCCCGCATCGCAAACCAAAATACACCAACGTTAAAACCAAACCTTCTACCAACAAATACAGCACAGCGAAGCACAACAAGATGTCCCATTGTCACGACGAACACCATGACCACGGCCACGATCACTCAGAGGGCGCGGCACACGATCATACCGACGACCTTACCCCCGCTCTCCAATACAGTCTGTATCAACACATAAACTTCGACCAAATCACCACGCAGAACGCCGCCACCGCCTCGTCGGGGATAGCCATCGTGAAGAAAACGTGGGATGAGAGGATGACTACGGAGCCGATATTGGAGAGTGTCGATGAGGAGGATCCGGAGTTGTTATTGCGGATTCCGTAAGCTTAAATTCAGTTCCAATGAGAAAGACTATCTGGGGATATACCATCGGATTAAATAACTAATTAATACCCACAGATTCACAGGACAAATCCGCCTCCACTCCCTCCTCATCCGCTGCTCCTCCACCTCCGACACGCCCAAGAGTATAAAACTCTTCATCAACAACGAAGATCTCGATTGCGCCTCAGCAAACGATACATCCGCCCTCCAAGAATTGGAAGTCGCGCAGACAAACGAGGTTCAAGAACTCCCTGTGAAACGTGCGCTCTTTTCTAGGGTTCAGGGTTTAACGCTTTTTATCGCGGAGAATTATGGGGGGGGGGAGGAGGTGCAGACGAGGATTAGTTATTTGGGGTTCAGGGGGGATTGGATGCCACTGGGCAAGGCGCCGTTGGGGGTTTTGTATGAGGCTGCTGCTAATCCTAGGGATCATAAGGTTAAGGGGACGAGTGTTAGTCAGATGGGGAGTCGACTTGGTTGATTGCTTTTTTCCTCCCGGGGGCTGGATTCGGATATGGTGTGAGAGAGAGAAATAGTCAAGGAAGGGGCAAATTGAGATATTGAGTGACGGCAGGGGAAACTTGACGGTGTTTCTCTGTGTCTTTAATCTGGTGGATGATATCAGATTTGGGAGTAAAGGAACTTGAGTGAGAGCTCGGATGATAGTTTGAAGAATTTAAGGGCCCTCGTAAATAGGTAAGTTGTTTTGATCTCTGGTTGTTGTTGGAATCTCTACTAATCACCTATTGAAATCAAAGGAGTGAATAAAAGCCCGAAGCTGCAGTTCGCAACTCCGAACTCTACTTCAAAAAAACGAATGCGAGATATCGTCTTTACCTAGAGGTTGTCTCAAAATATTTCGCTAATCCAATGATATGCGATCATGCTGCTGCTCGTAAAGTGATGCATTTGACTTAGTAGTACGCCATGAAGCTGCTTGCCTTGCAAACTTGTACCTGGCATAAAACCAGAAAGATTTGGAAGAAACTCATGATACAGCTCTACATAAAGTCATCCGAATCATTACCATCCTGGTATTGATTGTTGGCCTCCTCAGGATCATCATTGCCAGTGAAAAGCTCATCATAAGCATGCTCCTTCTGCCACTTCTTCTCCTTCCGCTCCTGTGCAATTCGCACCTCTTCTTTCTTCTGTAAAATCGTTTAGTCAAACACATAACTTGTCCACTTCGAAAGTGAGAAGGAAACAATATAACTTACTCTTTCCAATTTCGAAGCTTGATCTTTCTTTCTCAATGCTTTCAATTTTTCCTCTCTCTCCATACCAAGGTCCGGGAATTTCTCGACTTTGGTCTTGTTTAGACGGTTGACGATGGGGTTTTCTCTTTGAGGAACGATGATTCTTTTAACCTAGGGATTTATTAGTATGATGACTTAACTTTAGAAAGTGAAAGGAAGGTGAAATGTACCTTTTTGTTGTCCTTGAAAGATACTTGTCCGACTGCCATACTGCCATCTTTCTTCAGATTGGACCATGGTGTGTAGATGACCGTGACATTATCTTTCTTATTCCCTGTTGAAATCCACATTAGCATCTTGATTCATAACATAAGATAGCAGCAGAATATGAAGAATTAAAGACGGCCCGCGCACCTTCGATGGAATTTGCTTTCGTCAACTGGGCGCAATCGATGAGAACATCCTGAGGAATCGATTCCCATGTTTCACCTTCGTTCATACGAAGATAGATATGGGCACTCGATAGTTTATCCGCATGGAACCAGACATCTTCCTCGAGACCATATTTGATAAGATCCTCATCTAGATTTCATTCCCAGTCAGCATTTTTACCCTCCATGTGAGAGGGCGAGAACAAAAGAGGGGAAAGAACAAACTTTCAACTTTATCCTTCCCGACGTAAATGAATGCGCTAGGCGTCACCACATTCGAAGTAAAGTAATAAACCATCTTGAATACACCTTCCGAATTTCCATCCTGTGTTCAAGAAAGTCCCAGCAACCGAGGAGAAAGAGAAAAGTTATATTGGTGGTATCTCTAGCGCCTCCCGTCACCCGTAGTCCCCCAACCCGGGCCGGCCACCGTAGCAAAAATCACCCTTTCTGTAGAGCTTCAAGAAATCGATATCAGGACGAGCAAACACGCCAAAAAAACCCACACATCATGGCCCCCAAGCTTCCAACAAGCTGGGCGCAGCTCCCACCCTCATTCCTCATCCCCTCCTCCTCTTCTTTCCTCCCCGTAACGGCGAAACGAGGAGTCAAATATGGATGGACAACGGCGAATCCTCGATCGAAACATGGTCGCTTCAACCAGCAAACCGCCGGTCTCCCAACCCTCTCCCAATCCCCCGCCGCAGCACTCGTGCGAAAGGCGAAAACGCTACCTCTACGAACAGGCGTCCTGGCCATAAAGAAGGGCATGTCCGCCATGTACGATCCCGAGACGGGAATCCGAATTCCTTGCACGGTGGTGCAGTTAGATCGGGTGCAAGTCGTCGCGCACAAGACGAGGGAGCAACATGGCTATTTCGCCGTTCAGATGGGGGCGGGCTGGAAACATGAGAGTAATGTTACGAGACCTTTACTGGGACATTTCACGAAGCAGGAAGTTAGTCCTAAGAGATTTGTGACGGAGTTTCGAGTCAAGGATGAGTCGGGACTCGCGAAGGTTGGGTCGATGATTGGTCCTGAGTGGTTTTCTGAGGGCCAGTTCGTGGATACGAGGAGTAATTGTAAGGGCATGGGATTCGAGGGTGGTATGAAGAGACACGGGTTTAAGGGACAACCGGCTTCGCATGGTAATTCGTTGGCACATCGGTTGATGGGTAGTTCTGGACCTTCGCAGGGTGGTGGTTCGAGAGTTCATCCTGGAAAGAGGATGCCGGGAAATATGGGAGGGCAACAGGTTACCGTCCAGGCTGTGAAGGTGTTGAAGGTGGATGCGGAGAATGGCATTTTGGTGCTCAATGGATGTATTGCTGGGCCTAAAGGGTGTGTGGTTAAGATTGCAGATTCGATCAAGAAGCCATGGCCAAATGTTCCTGGGATTGTGGAGGAGGTTCCTAAGATGAAGGAGGCGATTACTGTTTGAGGGGACAGGTGGAGATGTACATTATGAAGGAACTTGTAAAATGTAAAACTACATGTGGTATATTTCTGGAGTTTTCAATATAGCAGAAAGCCTTCTGGACGCCTTTTCAAATGTTGGACCCAATTCCATCCCTTTCCACTTCCCTTCCATTTCACTTTCCTATTTTACAACTCTACAATGACAGCTTCGTGTTTTCCGACCACACTCTCAACGGTACCTTTACCAAGGACCTTTCAACCGGACAAGTTTGGAGCATAACTTCCCCTTCCAACAGGCCCCTTAATCTCCTCAGCATCAACCTCAATCCCCTTAAACGGATCCTCCCCGTCCAACAAATCAATCTTCCTCCTCACCATCTTCCCGTCCTTCCCCTCAATCATATCATAAGTCTCCAAACTCCACTCCGTCGTCTCAAACATACCCATCCTCGTACGTCTATGACTAGTAAACCTCATGGTCCCTTTCTCTCTCGTGCCCATAACCTCGAAATGGATATCTATACGTCCGTGAAGTTGGTTCATCTCGCCCCAGATCCAGGGCATCTTATTTGCATAATAAATCTCATCGCCTAGGTATTCGCGAGCTTTGGGCGAGGTGCGCAGGGCGTAGAGGGTAGATGATACGACGGAGGAAGAAGACTTCTGATAGTTGAAGATTGCGAGGGTAGAGGAGATGAGGACGACGAGGAAGATGGGGATAGTGCGGACCCATTTCATTCCATTTTCCGGGATATCTAGACTGCGCATTAGTAGGGGATCGATCGAATTGAGGAGAGAGAATCAGGGAAAATACCAGGTAGTTCTCTATCCGCTCTGCGACTCATGAGTGGTCCATCTCCCTCTTTTGGCGCTGCTATTAGTGTTCGTTGTTGAATGAAATTGGTTCTTGTTACTCTCCCTCTCGCATTGAGAAATCTGGGGAGCAGCCTCGAGCGTAATAGTCGTGGAAGCATGATGTGTATGGTGTGGAAGTTTGAGTCTTAAAATCAATTCCTATTCTCACAACATCCGATCTCGAACTTTCCGCTTTTTGCCAAGCATTTTCATATCACCACATGACAAGGCTGAATCACAAGGCTGCCTACCAATTTGTCACTAAATCAATAAAACGGCGGCTCCACTTGGAACCTAAATCTATGGATGAAAGAAGGCATTTATCGACCCCAGGCATCTTTCTATAAAACGACTTTATTTTTGAAGTCCGAAAATTTCTTCCGCTATTGTCTTTGGTCTTGAATGCATTCTTCTTTCACTGACGCTTTGAGTGACCTTTTGGAGGTTATCTGTTTCTGCCACGAAAGACTATTCCCCCAAAATTATCGAGAGCTACGAAGACAATTAACCCAGATATTCACTTAGAGTTTATTATTTGGCTTGTAACTACATGTTTCTTTAAAGACTCTTGTTCAATAATAAAGATCCAAATTCCGAAATTCCGATCACAAACGAAGTCAATCTATTTCAGCGCTCTACTATGTATCAGTACAGTATACCTATAACTTTCAAAATTCCAACACAACACCTCATTTTAAACCCCAACATCTTAAAACAACACTCAACTAACAAGATGAAGCCAGATGTTTGTCCTGCATATCATGATTTATCAGGTGTGATTACCACGAGGTCATGGAGACAAAACTCGAATCTTAGAGACCGATTTCCAAAGGATATCATAATACAAAACATGTCGCTTCTGTGGATACATCCTTGCTGCATTGTAGACCCCGAGGAAGCCCTTGGATTCGAGTTTCCACTCTTCATTTCGGTTGGGTGAACTTAGGCTCTTTTTACAAGAGTAATAAGTGATGATGGTTAGAGTTAGAGACTGGTGACTTTGGTTTACTGTTGGGATATATACTCTGATTGCTTAGATTTTACTTCCTGATCCCTAGGTAAAGATGGTATAAATATCGTTTCGAGAGTGGCGTCGTAGGATTCCCTATTATGGTGAAAGAGTTCGGATATACACTAGAGCGTCCACCTATGCTGGATTTTCCTACTTGTATCCAGTTCATTTGATGTAGCATTTTAACAACTGTAAAACCTTAGATAAATTTTGCGAGCCTAAATTTTCCTTGGAAATCGCACCCGATTGTTGTAACTTGGAACCATACACACCCCTTGTGTAACACATGCAAAGATAGTCTTGAAGTCCAATGACCTATCTATACCTCACAAGTTTATTCTACTAGTTGTTTAGTCTACCAAAACGAGTCAACATCAAAACCCATTTATTTCTAAAGGTTCACATGTGAACTGAAAACACTCAACCACGCGTTCAGAGTTGGCGTTGTAGTCCCGTACTCTTAATGACTGCCTACAGGAAATTTCAGTTCTAGTTCTAGTTCTTTTCACACTGTACTATAAATCACCACACGTTCTCCCTTGGTATCTAGAACTATTGAATCTTCTCCCGAATCTTGGGTAACAACAAAACCAGAAAGATAAAAAAACAAGACTAGAGTCCAAGCGAGCAGAAAACACCCTTTTCAAAACTCTATATCACTCTCGTTAGGACAATTCTCACCGTTCTCTTCTAGAGAAAGCTAAATAAACACCTCGAGGAAGAAGCACGCAGTCTCATCATTCCCTAAGTGCAAAGTACAAACGATGTGATAAAAATAGATCTCCCTCGCTTAATTTAGAGACCCCAACCTTCCGCCGTCTAATCCGCAATCCAAGTACAGCACAAATAATCCTAATTCCGAAAGAACTATCAAAATCAAGAGGTGCACAGTAATTAGCAGCATCCTCCAAAAACATCATACCACGAACAAATCTTTCCTCACCTGAAGGATTCCCACCAACTAACTACTCGACACAGAACAAGCCAGAAGTATCAATCCTCGACAAGGATAGCTCAACCATGGTTCTGCTACAAAGTCTTACATACAATGACACAGCACATTTGGCGCCAGCCTGCTATGTGACCAGATGGCGAGAGTCTTGGTGTTGAGATGATGTTGTCAGGACTTAGGCGCTGGGAGCTGGAATGTGGATGAAGGTGCGAATGAGAGGATTATGAAATTAGGCGAGGTGTACGTGAACAACTGAGTAGGAAGGTGCGCGCGAAGGAGAGAGTAGTGAGGTGTGAGTTGGGAAGGTCGGTGAAGGTGTATGAGCCGAGTTAGAAAAGAGGCGAGGTGGGATTAGGAGGGGAGGGGAGTGCCATCTGGACTTGAGAGGACCCTAGGAAAGAGGTGTGGAAGATGAACTTCTTCGCGTTCGACTTTGGAATCGCGGACGCTAAACTAACGAGAAAAAAAAAATTCATTTGGTAATTTTACAGAAAATAGAACGTTCAAACAAATAATTCTCAAATGACGAAATGCATATTCGTGTCAAGAGTACAAAATTAAACAACATGGTATCACTGATCCAACCCAAAACCAAACAAGGCAAAAAAAGCAACGCTCAAAACTCCAATCCATGCTTTTCCATCTCATCATAAACCCCAGGTTTATAAGCCCAGAACATTACATATCATTATAAACAAGAAACAAATTACCCTCAGCACACCCAACCCGTAATTCATCAGGTCATCGTCTTGGGACAAGGAGCTCCTCTCCCACCAGGCGGCGTCACAGTAGCCGTCACACCTCCCGCGTTACAAGTACAGAGTCCATCACTGTTCTCCAAACTATTGTTCGAACAACTCAATGCTGGAGCATCCGTAATTCCAGGCGGTGCACTTCTCGTTGATGTAGCTAGGATTTGAGCATTGACGCTCTGTGCAGATTCTGGTACGGAAATGGATCGAGGACATGCATTTCCGGCTCCACCTGGGGGTGTGATGATTGTGGTGTATACTCCGACGTTGCAGGTGCAGATTCCGTCACCGTCTTCAAGGGATGGGTTGGTGCAGTAGAGACGCATGGTTGGTGAGGGTGTGATTGTTGGGGTTTGTGATGATGATGAGAGGGTTGCTGTGAGGGTTGGGAGGGGGGTTGGTGATAGGATTGTATTTGCATCTTTTATTGAGACGGATGCTGGAGGCGGTTATTAGTTGTGAGGGAGTGATATCGTGGCGATGTTGGTCTTACCAGCTAGTTTTATGCCTTGAACATCGGTGCCTTGTGCTGTAATGTTTGATCGTGGGATAAGAAAAGCTGAGGCACTGGATGTGAAGAGAAGGACTCGGGATGCTGTTGTGAGGAGCTTCATTTCGTTGAAATCTCCACCGGGAAGATATTCCTTGTATGTGAAATGGACAAGAAGAAACCGAATCCCAAAATTTATACCCGAAGCAAGAAAGAAGAAAAGATGATGAACGGAGAAGACGAAAGGCGTAAGTGGAAACAAGAAAGACGAAGACGATAGGAAAGACTTGATAGAACCGAGTACGAGAATCCAAAGAAATGAAAAGAACAAGGAAAAAAGAAACAAAAGAGAAGTATATGGTTAGGTGTAGAGAAGGAGAAGAGTATATATTTAGAAGGAAGAAGGTTGTGCAGGATATATCGTCAACAAGGTCGTGGAATCTTCCACGGGCCACTTGTATGACGACCTTGGAACAAATCCTCCGACAGACTAACTTTACTTGAAATAACCCTGTACTGTAGAGACTTTTCATGAACAGCGACAGGCCCACGTACACAGGTCAAAAATGAGTGAGCCGAGCTCGCTTGATGAGCCTCTCATCTCATCGCTGGGACGTATATTTTCTCGACATCAACATTGGCACGATAACTTTAAACTCATCCAGCGTCTGTAACCAGGTTAACATCAGAATGATGGCAGTATTTCCTTCGAAATCCATGATCGTGTTCCAACATGAACTCACGATAGCCTATCACTTCTAAGACGCAGCGTCAAGCGTGTACACTCCCCCGCACTACCGACCCCCCCCCCGTGTGGAAACCATGAACCTCTTCTCCTCTCCATTGGTTCTTTCGTCGGATGAACCAAGTTGCTGGCGCGATACCTGGGTATCGTGGCCGTGTTCTTCAGCATCCCAACGCGGCGACTCGCTGTTGATTGGACGATCACGATGTTTCAAGATGGAAGATATATTTTTACACTCGTTGGCTTCATCGCGCGGCTAACGGAACGACAACTTACAGTACATGCCAGCAGAAAAGAGGCCGCTGGTGTGAGGCTCCTTGAGCTATTGTTGGTGATGAGAGGATGTTGTGCCGCTTTCCAAGCGCCGACCAAGAAACTAGGATTTCTATTTTTAGGAAATGGTAATCACATGACAAATATTTTTAATTTTCTTGGTACAGATTTGTATGAGGGTAAAGTTGTTTGCTCAGATTTCCCATTTTATTCACCCTTCACACGAATAAAATCTTGTTCGAGAAGAAAGAGGAATGGGGCATTCCATCGTAGGCGAGCAAGTGACACCAAGGATCAACAAAAAATTAAACCGATTCCGCTCCAAACAAATAGCATTATGATGCAGTCTGAGTGTAAAAATTTCGGGCCTTACTCTGTACACAAGTGTACTAAGAATTTTCTTTGCATAGAATTGCAATACTTGATAAACAATTTCCACTTTGGATTTCGACCACCGAATATACCTGTTTGTCTACATAAAGTATCCCCGTCTACTTTGCCAGAGCCTTGCCATTTCTGCGCATTTTCGGAACCGAGTTATGGAATTCAGTTGAAGAGATCCTCAATCTCGGAACCCAGACGCTTTTTAAAGAAAAGTTCCCCCGCCAATAGGATCGACTCACTAAAAGGGACACCTAAAACACACATCATTCAGCGAAAGCGATTATTGAAACGCTTGCGCAAATCAGGATCAAGTCCTTTCATGAAGTCTCAGAACCTTTTTTCTTACTTAATTTTCTGCCATTGTTTGCGCTTTCTTTCACGCACTTTGTTTCTTCTTCGGTGCGTTTTAAATGCTTGATTTGATATCTCAAATACGATGTGACCTTTTCCATACCAAAAAGCTCCATAGCGTGGGCCACTTTACGATTACGTTTATCGCCACAGCGAAGAACACTTTCAATGTGAAGATTACCAAGCAGTTCATCCAATCTAGACAAAATTTGTTGTTTTGAGTTAGTTCAATAACAGACCGGTTGAGGAAACCCGCGATGTTCTCTTTGATCACCTCATTCTCCGTACGTGAAGCCTTTCCAACTGATTCGAACTCCATACTTAAGAAAGCATAGCTTAAAGCTGGCGGGCGCCCTGGACTATTTTCCATCCATCGGCCTGGAAGCTCAACAACAACCATAGCGAGAAAAGCACGGATAGGAGCATGTGGGAAGAATACTTATGAGTGCTAACTCGGCGGTGAAAAACAGAGGCTGGTAAAAAGTGAGTTTAGGACACGGGGAGATCTGGCTTTTTTGATGTGAATGAAGTAAAAAGGCGTGGGTCTCGCAAAGATGACATCAAACGGGAGTGGATATACCTCATTGCTTTCTACTCAACTTCCAACCCATTAAAGGAGAAAAAGGAAAGCAAAACTAGTATCTTGGTGGAATTGCGTAACCTAAACCACCAATTAACTTTCATGAACTGTCCACCTCTTACAGGTGAGTACAGCATTTAAAAATTACTTTTTAGGAGCCCACATTGCGAGAATCTTCTCACAACCTTCTCCCAACACCCCATTGTTCTGGAAGCCAGCTTTTCCATTTTTCCCATTCCTGTTGACAATTCTGATCTCGTCTGGATCCAAATATTGAAGCCCCATCACCCCCGTATTCTGAAATCCTTCGCTATTATTCATATCATTGTTGTCAACCTGCAGAATCCGTTTCCCGGCCTGGTAAAACTTCGTAGGCATGGATGTCCCCTCAATGTGCTGGATTTCACCTTCCTTAGTCGTAACTTCGCTCTGGGCAGTGACATGAAAAGTTTCTGGGTTCTTCGGACTGATCAAACTCCTCGCTTCAGCCAATCTTCTCTTAGGGCTCTCTTCGGAAGCTGCCATCTGCGAGGTTGCTTCGTCTTCGGTGCAGGATGCTGGTGGGGACGGCTTTGAATCAATTAGTTATGCCTGAATCTGTTAGAAGGTGGGTCTTACTGGTTCTTCGAAGGGTATTGAAGGAATTTGCTGATTATCCATCCTTCCCTCCCCCCTTTTGAGATCAAGTCTCACTTCGTGAAGTAAATCAGTGTTCGACGCGGTGAGGCATAAACTTAACCCCGTCTTCTCTCTCTCGAGGCTCTGCAAGGCTGCAAGAATCCGTTTTTCCTTGTTACCTTTCAAAAGCTTCCAGTATCGAGTCCGAAGCGAAGGATGAGTGTATTGCCTGAGAGTTTTCTCAAGAAGATCCCTCACGCTGCAAGCTTGTAACACTGTCGATTCGAGTTGCTCAAATAGGAGGATCGAGTTTTGCTTATGTCCTTGTTGGATGTGCCTGACAATTTCAAGAAATTTTTCAATTTCAGAAGCGTGTTGCCGAATCCTATCAGGGGCGTGTTTGACTCTTTCGTAGATCTCCGAGAGAAAGGTAGCGGCCTTCACCAGATACACGGCAATCTGTGCGGAACTTGCAATAGCCCCTAAGGCTTCCACTCCAGACATCGATAGTTCTTATGTTTTTGAATCCAAAATTGCTTCAGGGGTTTAAATGAGCAGCAGGTCGGAGTTCCGTGTCTTAAGACAGGGGAGGTCAGATTTAATACTTCGAACTCTGCAAGGCTCCGCTATTTTATCACCACATACCTGTCCCCGACATGGCAATTTCTACGTGTCCAGATGACGCCATATTTCAACTCAAGCGTGGGCTCGACGAAAACTTCAGGTCCTATCCCCCTATTAACAAAGCATCTGAAATATGAAAAGTTGTAGATTAATTGAAACTTTTCATTGATTTTTAGTACTATATTTTTCTATTCATGTTGAGGGAAGGCTCGAAATAAAACTAGGCAAACTTTAGTCATGAATTGTGTGACAACACAATCAATATTTGTCAGGCGATGTAATGCATCCTTCGTGCCTCAGCCCATTGTTGCGCCCGGCAGTCCGTAGGTTGCACAGGTAGATACTGAGGCTCACTGGATAAATCCCAATGCTTACAGTAAAATAATTTTAATTGCTCTGGAAAGTAGTCGATAACTACGCTGAGCCTCAAAACGGTCAATAGTATCTCAATAAACCCAATAAACCCAATGAACGCCTCGTGGATTATTTGACGGCTATGGGTAATAATCATCATCCAAGAAGTACAGGGAGAATTGCCATTGACAACACCAGTAATTCAGCTTACGACAGCTCCGTTCAAAACAACGGTGTTATCGCTGAAACGATCCATTACTTAACCAATGTATACAATCTAGCAAACCATCGCACAATTGACCCCGGAAATCTCGAACAGCTTGAGCAATCACCACAAAGCCGCCATAAAGCTTCTCCTGCTCTTCTCGAATCCACTGAATGGGAGCAGATGACTTCGGGCAAAGAAAACAACAAGAATTCGACCTGGCTAGTAAAGCTTTCAAAACTCAGATTCTACAATAAAAAATGGAAAAAGAGCGCATTGTTAGTCACGGCTCTGGTAGTGGTACTGTCAGTAGTCTTTGCGGTTCTCGCTACTCAAAACATTCTCCCTCATCAGTAAGTCCGTCCTCTTCCTCGTTTTAAAACTTGCTTTATTCTTACATCCTCTACCTTAGCTCTTCAATCTCCAATTCGCAAGCCAACCTCCCTGAAAATTCCACATTCTCCCAGACGCCATCCCAAAAATCATGGAACTATTTAGGGTGTTATTTAGACGGGTTATGGAACAACACGAATCCTAGCATAAGATTACGGATTCTAGATGGTAAATTTGTTGGATGGGCCAACATGACCTCCGAAATATGTGCGGACTACTGTGAAAAAGATTCGTATTTTGGTGTTGAGTTCTGTTCGTGATTCCTCATTATAATCTTTCGATTTCGTCTCTTGGACGTCTTTACGTGGAAATGAGACTAATGCTGCCATACCTAGACACTCAGTGCTATTGTGGGAGTAGCATCAATAAGCAAGCGACGCTTTCCGCCGGTTGTAACACACCGTGTCAGGGGAATTCCTCAGAAAATTGTGGCGGGGAATGGAATATTGCAATTTGGGAGAGTAAGTACTTTCGAGACCCTCTTTCAAATATGTACTTATACTAACGAAAACTTAGAAAAGTCATGAGCAGAATTTGCAATTCTATAATAGAAAGTTATGTACAGGTAGACTAGGCTATAGTTACGAGAGGGAAAAGGCGCACTAGATACTACGAGAGAATGGTTATCTATTTTCAAATAATTTAAATTACTATTACTAGAGTTACCATAATCGGTCTTACATCTATAGTTGTATTAGGTATACCATTACAATTAAATCACCCTTGATATAAAGAAAGCCATCACCCCAGAAAGAAAAGACATGTATTCGAAAAATTGGCTGTGCGATATAATACAAATGTAGAAACCATAAAATAGTTCCCAGTAGTATGAGCAATATGCTACATATCCTTGAGTTGATCCAACACCGGCTGCAGCCGCTGTATTGTCTCTCTCATACTGTGGTGGAATGCCGCTATAAAATTTCAGTGGAAGATAAATGCCATTGAAATGCGCAAGCTTACCATCAGGTGTTCCATCAAGTGTGATTGCATGTGTCACTCCATAGCCATGTAAAGTTGCTAAGCTGGTATTGGCATGCGACTGCCTCGGAAGATCTTGAGGTATCTCGAGTCGAGGGTAAGGTGACGACTCTTGAGGAAATTTATTCAGCTAGGACGTATTTAAGGTCTAAATGTATATACATACCATGAGAGAAGTGCCGGGTATCGTGATGGAAGTTCAGGGGACATGACTCCGGATCTTGTGTCAGGGAGCAGCCACCCTGGGCAATAGTACTTGCTTGGAAAGCTTTGCTAATTTCAGGGTCGAACATGACATACGCCTCTACTGGCTCTCCCAGCCAGACCTCGATATCACGAGTGACAGGAGTTCCTTGGGGATTGATGGTGGTGAATCGGGCTGTTGCGCTGTGATGAGCGCGAGAGAAGGTTGGGACGGTGAAAGAGTGAGCAGATATTAGTACCCGTGGGATGAGGTAACGCATGATGGGAGAGATATTCCGGAGATATTCTGTCGCTTGAAGATCATGTTAGTATGTCGTCCGACGGCCTTTTATGGTGTTTTAGGTATGTAGCGTTATTGAATTTCGAAACGTCCACAGGTCCCCAGAATAAGAAGCCTCAGGCAGAAGGTTAGGGCAAACGCTGCACACCCCCTCTACACCCCCGCTACACCATTCACGTTTAGGCTTAGTACTGCCCCAACCCCTGCCATTCTCGACTTCTTTATTCTAGAGTCTAAGGGACTTATATAATATACTCTAAAGAGAATAGTAACCTTAATATTAATATATTAAGTTTAATTAATTACTACGCTATAACTACTACTCTAGAGAAGATAGAGTATAGTATAAGTTAAAAGCTAGTTATTTTTATAATATAAGTAATACTTTTTATTAATATACTAGTAGCTCTCTAGAGAGGTCTAAAACTAAAGGTCGAATTCTAGAATAATAACCTTTAAATTTAAATTTTTCTTTTTTATAAGTACTATAACGTAGTTTATTAGCGAGTCGATTATATTAGCGAGTCGATCACTAAAAATACATACAAAAAATACATACAAAAAACGTCTGTGCAACCCTGGTAAAAATCTACAATTCTTAATAAAAATTAATAAAATTAAAAACTTTACTTTATTACATTATATATAAGTAATAGTAGAAATCTTAGATACTAACTAATTATAACCGCTAAGTTATTAAAGAAATTAAAAAATTTTAATGAATATAGGGGTAATTTTAAGCGAATCGTTAGTTATAACTAGTCAGCGTCCTAAAATTTCAAAATTACTTATTTATATAGTAATAAGTAAATTTTTTAATTTTATTAATTTTAATTAAGAATTGCAGATTTTTACTAGGGTTGCACATACGTTTTTTATATGTATTTTTAGTGATCGACTCGGTGATATAATCGACTCGCTGATAAACCACGTTACTAATATAAGCTTAATTATAATAATTTTTTTATATATAGATAGAGAAAAGCTAACTCTAGGTTTTCTAGCTTACTAGATGTCTATAGAGTATATAATCAACTAGTATTAAAAGGTAAATTATTAGTTTTTAAGTAAGCGAGACTCTATATAAAAGAATAGATATATTAAGACTAATAAAAGAGCTATTAAGATAAGAGTAGACTTAAAAGAAAGCTCTAATCTAGCTCTATAATATACTAAAGTATAGATATAATAGAAGTACTAAAAGATAGTCTATTAAGAAGTATTAATATAGAGAAATAGAAAAAGAAAGTAAAAGCTCTTATCTTTAATATTCTTAAAGTACTCTTAATATATTTAATAACTTTAGTATCTTATATTATAATAAATTAAAAAGCTATTAAGCTTA
Source organism: Hymenoscyphus scutula (assembly GCA_001399465.1). Lineage (NCBI taxonomy): Eukaryota > Fungi > Ascomycota > Leotiomycetes > Helotiales > Helotiaceae > Hymenoscyphus > Hymenoscyphus scutula. Next base: position 72,757 of record LKTO01000203.1, read on the forward strand.
GAAATAGTATATTTTAAAGGCCTACTTATATTCTATTAATTATATATATATATTAATCTAATATAGTATTATAGTTAAGGAAAGTAGAGAAGCTAAAAACATAGTCTTAATTATTAATAAGGTCGTGGTTCTCTTTATAGAGATTATAAAAGTCCCTCAGACACCTAAACAGCCTTTTAGAATAGAGGGGTGTGATTAGTTATTAGGGGGGTAGGTAGGGCAAAGTGTATTTCCTCTTCACCTTCAGTGTCCAATGCGCCTGCGCCAACTGCGACGCCTCCTCCAGCTAAGCCAGTAACGAGTATCCCACTAACCTACGCGTATAAGGTTGGTTTGAGCTCAATTAAAGTTCAAGATCGCCCGACAGAGAAGAAATTCCAACTCAAACAGGTTCATGTAAGAAGTACGATTAAGCGGAGAGAGTGCACTGGGAAACATAAATCTGTCCTCGTAATCAATTTTTGTTATTAAATACTGAGCGCTATTGCTACTACAAGAAAAGTATCTCCCACGAGAACTTGAAAAAAGTCCCCTTCAAGTTTCCCTGTGACGAATCTCCATCATTGCAGTAAAAAATCCCCAAACATGGACTTATGCACACTGCTGAAAAACATGCCTGTGTGCTTCCACTTGGAAGAGGAATCAGAACAGGCAGTTGCTCAGCTAGGATTACTGCGACTCTTCTCCTGTAGCCTGCGCAGTCTTCTCTTCTCGGCTTGCTCCAAGTACCGAGCTTGATACCGCAGATATGATTCTACCTCCTCCATACCACATACTCGGATCCCGTATTCGATGGAGGTAGTGGAATCTCTATTCTTAGGGTCGGGGTGGCTATCTCCAATGCGAAGGTTGCCGAGCTGCTCACTCCATTGTGTTGCGATTTGTTGTCTTACACTAAGGTCAACAACGAATCGGTCGAGGAAACCTTCGATATCTTCTTTGATGAAACGATTCTCTGAGGCTCCTACGGGTTCCGCACTCTCAGAATTCGCAACCACCTCACACTCTCTACCCAAGAAAGCGTACCGTAAAGCTGGTTGGAAATCTGTCATTTCTACAACAAGTAATAACGTCCACTCACCCGGGAAAAGCTACCTTGGAACTATCCAATCCTTGGACAACTTGGGGGGCATTGGATTCATCTTATTTAATTCTTAGTCAGTAGACGAACCTCTGGCCAAGAAAAAGCCTAAGAGCTCTCGGCATACACGTTCTGGTCTAGGGTCGTCCAGGTATCTCATCATAGAGTTTGATCCAACAAACTTGATAAATTCAGTGACGCTAGAGAGAAAAGTAGGAAGCGCTAGATGAGCTCCATGCAGATGAAACGGGACGGCAAAATTAAAATCATTATCTGGGCAGGTAATAGTGTGATCGATGTTGATTCCTCCATCTGACGTACGGTCCCCTTCTTTCAAGGTATAGTACTCGTGAAGTGAAAGGAGCATGATTTGGGAGATGGGGCTTGAGAAACAACCGAGGAATGGATGCTTTTGTTCTGCTGGTTCCCCGTCATCATTTGACTCATAATAGTCAGATCGGGTTTGCGCATTCGAGAAAGGAAACTTGATCAATTCAGTGTCATAAAAGTCGGTGATTTTGGATCCACTGAGAATACCAAGTTTTGTTTCCAAGGGAATTTGTGGAGTGTTGAGGAGACAAAGTGCGGACAAGTCTGGATATTTGTCGACTATCTTTCGCAACAAATCTTCGGTTAGATGTTGATTTCCGGAAAGATTCAATGCTCTCATATTTGTCAATGTCGACGGACCCGAGAGTAGCACAAAATCCAATTGCTCCTCGGTGAGCTGGAAAGGACAAAGATCAACTGTCGTTTCGTTTTCAAGGGCGTGTGAAAGAAGTCGAATGGCTCCTGTTGAGGGTTTGCAAACACTGAGATCGAGAAGGGAAAGGCTAGACTGGAGCTTGGCTCTAATTGTTGGCCAAAAGTCGGACAAAGTTCCGGCAGCCTGTTGAAGAATGAAGAGTCAACGAAGAGTCCGATATGAGTTGTCTCCCGTGGGCGTACATGAAGAAAGGGTAATTATAAATCAACTCACCTCTAGCACAAGATCAAATTCATCCGGTGGGGACGAAAGGAGCTCATCAACGAGTCGATCCATCGAAATACGTCTAAGTGTAGAGGGTTGATTGGTTGTTGGCGCCTCATTTCCTGCATTTGAGAAGCCTTAGAAGTAAGCAAGAGGTTCGTTCACACAGGAGAATAGCAAGTAGATGAATATCACCACTGGCAACAGAACTTTGATCACCATTATACGAAGGAGCTGCCTGCCAGCCTTGATCTGGCCAGGCACTCTCAAGTGCCTCAACGCCAAGAAGTTCGTGATCTAGGCATGCAACACGAGCACGGTTGTAATCTGCCAGCCTTTCTTCAGTCAAATGTTCCTCGATGTAGTAATCAAGATACTGAGCCGCAAGGAGAGGTCTCATTGGTATCAAGTCGTTCTTGGCCCGTCTATATGCTTCGGAGGATTTGATAAAGGCGTAACGAACTTGCTTCAAGTTCGTGATGTCAAGTACTGTCATTCCGTCGTCGTTGGCAATTCCATCATATCGCGTGTTGAAGGGCTCCACCCTGACTGGGGTACGAAGTTGATTCTTTGGGTTCCACGATGCTCCGACATAAAGACATGTTTGGATATATGGAAATGGGGGATGAACTGAGTAATCGATTTCCTCGGGGGATACCTGTACTTCATTGTTTAATTCTTCGTCGGTGTCGGCTTGCCCGACTCCCCAGAAAGATGCTGGGAGTGTCTTGGCAAACGTGAGTTCCGAGGAGAGGGCCAATCTATTTGCTTGGGATTCGAAGAGCGCGATGAGACGTTCGCACTTTTGGTACTGCACGACCCAAAAGGTATTGTTCATGTACTACTGCGAGGCCGCAGTAGCGGTTATTGATGCGCGCGATCACGCAGATCTGGTGCCGTTGACCCATGATGGCGTCGGGTTGGAGAGTTGGTCGAGTTGGTTTGGTTGTGGTTTGTTGAGGATTTAATATTCGAAGGTGAACATAGGTGATCGCAGGTAATCGCAGGTACTCCTGCGATTAGTACCTGCGATTATATGTAGCGAACAACTTGAGGCAAGTACGGTACACCTCAACATGGAAACGCCAACTAGGTACCAAGTCACGTGATACCCTACTGGTCGAGCTTTGGGTGGGTCTAAAAGCGGCGTCGACAAGTGGGGGTCTCAAGGTGTTGCCAACCCCGCCTAAGACGAGTACCTATCAACCCCAAGAACCCCTCCTCAACTCAATTGACTTTGCAACTTCTCGTTCTCTCTCAGACAAAGCAAACCACCACGAGACTAAATTGCATCCAAAAACCGTCAGAACCCTACCCACGACCTCCAGAATGTCTCCTCCAGCCATCATCGCTCCATCGATCCTCTCTGCCGACTTCGCAGACCTAGGAAAAGAATGTTCAAACACCATTGCACAAGGAGCGAATTGGCTCCATATCGACATAATGGACGGGCATTTCGTCCCAAACATCACATTCGGGGCACCAATCGTCACCAAAATCCGAAGCCACGTCGCGAATCCAACGGAGAAGCACGGAAATGGAACATTTGATTGTCATATGATGATTGCAGAAGTACATCACCTCAATTCCACCTGCCAAAAAGTAATGAAACTAACAACTATACTTCTCACAGCCAAAGAAATGGGTGAAGGAATTCCAAAAAGCCGGGTGCGATCTTTACTGTTTCCACTACGAAGCCGCTATCTCGAGTACCGCAGCAGAAAGTCCCGAAGCGACAAGCGATAAGAAGACAAACCCAAAGGAGTTGATTCGGTATATTCACGATTGCGGGATGTTGGCTGGGATTGCGATTAAACCTGATACGAGTGTTGATGTGCTGTGGGATATTCTAGAGAGCACGGATGAGAAGGAGAAGCCGGACGTAAGTCCCCTCTCTACCATTATACATCACATATTTGCTAATAGATGCAGATGGTCCTAGTGATGACAGTGTACCCCGGATTCGGAGGACAAAAATTCATGGCTTCGGAATTACCAAAAGTCGCCGAGTTACGGAAGAGATACCCAGAATTGAATATTGAGGTTGATGGAGGGTTAGGTCCTGGAACTATTGACCAGGCTGCTGATGCTGGGGCAAATGTTATTGTTGCTGGAAGTGCCGTCTTCGGAGCTAATGATCCTTCGGAAGTCATTGCTAAACTGAGAGAAGCTGTTGAGTCGAGAAGGACTAAGCTGTGAGCATGACCGCTTGGGTACACGAATAGATGAGATAACGACCGAAACCACTGCCGATTGTTAGTAAAGTATTATTGGGTATTGGAGAGCAGTATATAATGATACCCTTTGCATAAGCTCGCCCACGTCAGACACGCCTTGTGGGAATGCTTGCATGATGCAGTATGACCCGTATTCCATTTTTCTATGTTTCCTTGGCAAGCTGTTGTGCACATCTTCAATCACGGCATTGAAGCAAGGCAAATAGTGGTAGGTGGGCTGCCGTTCGTTCGGTAAGTTCGGTTATTTTTTATATACAAAACCTGAACTACGCTGTCTCTGCATACGAGCAATACCTTAGTGGGTACTTTTTCTAAACTATCTGGTTTTTTTGGTCTAGCAGGACAGGTTGATCGTTAAAGATTTTCGACAGACAAGGAAATAGATGTTCAGCTCTCTTGAGAAGTATGTTTGTTTACTTTTTCAACGTTCGAATTCTGAACTTGTATCTGCTAGCTCTTGCCTATTGCATCAAAAATTACTCGGATATTTTCCATTTCACTCTCGAATCGTCCTTTGTTTATTTTGACATCTCTCTCTCTCTCGATAAATGTGTACATGCTCGCTTCCTCCCCCGCCACAGGTGGAGTTACTGTAATCTCTCAATTTTCTCCAGGAAGATGACAGTCAAGATCAAGTGCATAGTGAACATAGCCAAGTGGGACGCATACCGTTTTGCATTTGGCCAAGAGAGCTACTAAGAGGGTGTCATGGTGTAAAAAATTTGCAAACACCGAGAGATCTCCTGAAATACCTTCCTTCTCATTGGTTGACACGGGGGCAGCCAGCTAAAGCTGGGGTCGTGGCTTGCCCAGGTGGATTGCGGGGAAGGGCCGTCAGAACAACGGACATTGAACACGGCATTCTCGATTGTGAAATCGGAGAGATATAAATGAGCAGCATTTTCCAGAGAACTTGCTATCAATTTATATCTTCAAGTTGTCCAATTTCTCTCACAGTTTGACGTTGCAATCTACTCTCCTGCACCAACTTCGGAAAGGCTTCCGAGACCTCGGTTCCACTGTCGATCACCAACTCATGGCTGTACTTGATTTTATCCTCACGCCATGGGCCATTCCAGTTGCACTCGCCATCTTCTACCTCGTCCCCTATTTCACCTCCAATTCTGGCATTCGAAATGTGCCAGGTCCTCTCGCTGCCAAATTTTCCAACCTATGGCTTCTCTTGCAAGCCCGGCAGGGAAATCGATACCTGAGTGTCGATGAAGCTCACAAAAAATATGGAAAGCTGGTCCGGATACAGCCTGATCATGTCAGTGTAGCGGATGAGTCTGCGATCAATGCTATATATGGCCATGGGAATGGGTTTCTGAAGGCGTACGTATGCCAATTGATTTTTTTCCTATAACTGTGCTGATTGTTCTGCAGAGAGTATTACGACGTCTTCGTCTCCATTACACGGGGTTTATTCAATACAAGAGACCGAATGGAGCATACCCGAAAGCGAAAGACGGTCTCGCATACATTCTCTACGAAGAGCATCTCCCAATTCGAAACCTATATGCATGGAAACCTTGAGATGTTCGTAAAACAATGGGATAACCTTGCCAACAACGCTCAAGGCGGATTCGCGAAAATCGATAGTTTGCATTGGTTCAATTACCTAGCATTCGATATGATTGGAGATCTTGCTTTTGGACAGCCATTCGGCATGCTTGAGAAGGGCAAGGATATTACGGAGATCCAATTGACCCCGGGCGGACCCATCACATATGCACCGGCTGTTGAAGTGCTCAACAGACGTGGGGAAGTCTCTGGGACTCTTGGATGTCTTCCGGGACTCAAGCCTTATGCCAAATACCTCCCCGATCCATTCTTCAGTCGAGGTCTAGCAGCTGTGCAAAACCTCGCCGGAATTGCAACCGCGAGAGTTAGTCAACGTCTAGATGGCAAACAAGATACCGAACGAGTTGATCTCCTTGCCAGACTCATGGAAGGCAAAGACGAGCACGGAAACCCCATGGGAAGACAAGAGCTCACGGCCGAAGCTCTCACACAACTCATTGCCGGTTCGGATACCACTTCCAACACCTCCTGCGCCATTCTCTACTGGGTTCTCAAAACTCCCGGCGTTCTCCAAAAACTTCGGAAGGAATTGGATGCTGCCATCCCGGAAAGTATTGACGTCCCTAGCTTCGAGATGGTAAAAGACCTCAAATACCTCAACAACGTAATCCAAGAAACAATGCGCATCCACTCCACCTCCTCCCTGGGACTCCCCCGTCTCGTCCCACCAGGACCGGGAATCGATATCCTCGGCCAGCACTTCCCACCCTACACCGTCCTTTCCGTCCCAGCATATACAATCCATCTTTCGGAAGAGATTTGGGGTAAAAATGCTGCGGAATTCGTTCCTGAAAGATGGGATAATTTGACGGAGAGACAGAAGACTGGGTTTATCCCTTTCTCGTATGGACCGAGGAGTTGTGTGGGGAGGAATGTTGCGGAGATGGAGTTGTTTCTTATTGTTAGTACTACGTTTAGGCGGTATGATTTTGATTTGTATCAGGATGTTTTGGAGACTAGGGAGGGGTTTTTGAGGAAGCCTTTGGGGTGTATGGTGGGGATTAAGAAGAGGTAGGTGAGTAGTGGAACTGTGTGTATATTGGAGATTTAAAATATGGTATGGATGGCGTTGGTTTTTTGAAACATTCCTCGTGTTTTTTTATTTCATGGCAATGTATTACATCTACTGAGGTTCTCGATCTGATACGCTACCCAATAACCTTATTTTAAACACTAAACATTAAAACATTAAAATCCATACCAGCGCAAGCGCTGCTTTCACAAATCATCTTTTCCTTCTGTTGGTATAAAAGAGGTAAAGGGGTATTTCGTAGTTGTTTGTATTCATCGATGATCTACTAGTTGTAGGCTACGTTATTAATAAATACCTATCCTGAGCCTTGGCGGTCACGTGTACCGCCCTGAAGGCTATTTACTATGGAATATCTCGTAACACTGGCACAACTTTAAAGTTGTCGAACTACTTCTGTATGAACAATTTACTATTATCCTCTAAGAAATCGACCAATCAGAGGACTCCATTCCATGTCATCTGTCCAATTAGATTACTAGGATCTCTCGTGATCTCTACTTATTCCTGAACTTCTATTTCCTTCATTTCCACTAAATCGCAAATTCTACCAAATCTGTCATTTTCGCTCTACCTACGTATTTGCCTTGATCTCATACTTATTAGTATCGATTAGAACTTTGAGAGTACTATTCGCCTTGCTTTTGGTTATGGAATTGGCGGGATTGTCTTTGCCTTCGATCTATGTGATGTGGTCAATATCTTTGCGCTCGAATGCTTTGCGAAGGCATATAACGTCTACTATGAGTCTCTTCTCTTTTGTAGTACCTAGTCGAGTGAGACAGTTGTACAAGGATCTTGAATCTGTGTAAATCTTGAGCGGGATTGTGTTGTTAAGTATAAGCTTTAGCGTGGTCTTGATTGATATTGCTATGTCGAATCTGTTGCTAACAGCATATAGTTCTGATGCTAGCACGCTCCGGGTAACTCTCTTACACTTCGTCGAGCTCTAGTGTAAGATATTAGTGTTGCCCTGACTGTCTATCAAGGTGATAAGGTATCTAATCTGGGAGGTGTAGTCCTTGTTGTTAGTAAAAGCGCCGTCTGCAAAAACTACGATTTTGAGGCCGTTGCTTAATTTGACGTATTTTAGACCTCGATCGGAATTGTCAATCTGCTATTGAATGCGCTTATTTAATTGGCTAATCTCTTCAGGATCCGGGTCCGTATTCTGGGCCAGATACGAGAGGTCAAAAGAGGCTTCAGGTTGGCATACGCTGGCAATATATGCTCCCCGAGCTCGTTGCGCTCTATATTCGTCCTTATTGGTGGCAAGCTTTAATTTGTCGATTTGCTTCTTCTGGCTCAAGTATATCGATCCATCTTGTGCCATAGTAATGTTGCCTCCATTGAAGTCGAGAGGGTGATCTGGCGTGAGTTCTTCACGTTCCTTGGCCTTGAATCCTGCCTTCTTGAGTTCCACTTCTTCTCGTTCTGCGAATTTCTCATCTGCCAGGATGAGGGTATCGTCAGTTTGGAGTCCTACTAAACCGAAGGCGCCATCGGATGTCGGTTCGTTGGCGATAAATAAGCATGGGTCGTAGGTTGATAATACTATCTTCAAGAATCGTAGGTGGTGCTCACTGTACTTAGCAAACCAAAAGGCTCCCGATTCAGGGATGCCGTACCAGGGTTCGAGGTTCTCAATGATCTTATCAAGCCATTGTGGTACGCGTGGGTTCGTGGGAGGATTTGCGAATAATCGACGATTTAACTTCTTGCCGGTCTGAAGATATACTTGCTTGATATTACAGATCAAGAGCCTTAATTTCTTCTTCTTACAATTACTTAAATTGCCCTTGTTGAGTAGATCCTCAAGCATAGCGATAATAAGAATTAGACGTTGACTAATGCGTTGAATTGTAGGTGATTCCGTGATAACAAATTCCTTTCCGGTGTCGCCACCCTTGGGGACCTGTGATTTGTCGATTAAGTTGAATCCTTGAAGCTTCTCAAATCCAGCGATTTCGACTAGATCCTCTGGGGAGAGTTCGTCGGTCGTAAAGTACATTGGTACGCTACATATATGTGCCGTGGCGACGATGATCTTGCGTGGTCGGCCTCTCTTGCTAGTACGCTCAAATCGTACTTCTGGCGC
>LKTO01000204.1:0-81649 GCA_001399465.1 Hymenoscyphus scutula
GGGGGGGGGATGAGGATGATTTTTCGCATCATTCTCTTTTCTTCTTTCTTTGATGAAAATAGATAGTTAGATAGATAGCTAGGTTACCCCTCTCTCCTACTCTCTAATTGAAAGGGTTTTACAAATACCAATACATAGATATTTGTTTTAATACTTGACCACGTACTACTCTTAATCTTTAACTGTGAAATTTAGGTTTGTAGACTTGTTAAGATATTGTTCGCTCGAACTGAGAACTAGCGAGTAAGGAAGGATTAAGGGAAGAGAGAGGGAGGGAGGGAGGAAGAAAATATATTATTAAGTTGATAAGAGGGCTTTTACTTACAGTTTTAGATAAAATTTGTCTCTAGTTATTACTTAAACTTTTATAATTCGATTTTACGATTCGATTTACTCTTTATTTCCTAGTTCCTTATCTAGCCTTTAGTATAATTAAAATACCCGCACGAACCCCTATAACTTTCAATTATAATCGTTTCTTCTTTCCCTTCTTCTACCTAGAAAATCCCTCTAAATCCCCCAAAAAATATTTCTAGGCAGCTGGCTTTTGAGTCTTTTAAAGAGGGGTAACGTGAGGTGTAAGTGGGGTGGATGTACGTACTCGCATCCTTTCCTATTCGCTATCTCACAGCTTGCGTAGACCTGTGGTGCTTTCGTGCGTGATAACTGATGCCTAAGGGTTGCGACGTAATTTCCTTTTTCTGGATTAGGAAGTTGGGTGGCTTTTGTGCACTACTAGGGTGTAGGCTATTGGTTTTTGCGAGTCTTTTGAGATGTGTTTTGTTTTTTTGGGGTCGTGTAATTGGTACCACGGGGGCTTTTTTCTGGTGTCGGAGTTCGGGGTGGGTGTCGGAGTTGGGGGTACCTGGATTACTAGGATTACTTAAAATTACCTGGGGATGGGAAGATATACTCGGTGAGCTAGATAGATATGTCACGCTGTGAGGGAGAGGGGTGATGGGTGAGAGGTAGAAATATGTTTATATAAAGGATGTTGTCTTGGTATCCCTTTTTTTTTGTTTTAAGCTAATTCGATTTAGGGGGTTTTTTTTAAGGTTAAGCTTAAATTGAGATTTTACGGATAATTTGTTAATAATCTACTATTTGTTTACACGAGTTAACCCCCTTTTTATCTTTTTGGAACTAGAGAGAGGAAGAGGAATATGGCAGTGGAAAGATTCAGGATTGAAAAGGTGGTGGAAGGGGATGTGGATGAGGTTGCTAAAATGTATGTTGCTTTTTTCCCCTCTTTCCAGTTCTTCATTTTCGCTTTTTTCACCGTTGTATTTGGAGTGAGATAGATACTTGGGAATACGTTGAGGTTTCTTCAGTTAGAATTAAATGGTCTGATGGCCCTCAGGAATTATATGAGGAGGTTGTAGTAGAATGAAGATCTCCGAATTCCAAGATTCTCCCAATTTATCTTCGAATTATATGTCAACCATTTCGATCTTACTTTCTCTTCCCTTTTCTTTCGTCTTTTTTACTTTCTCTCATCCAACCATCCCCTCCCCTATGTCAAAACAAAACTGAAACTTTCACCTCCTCAGATTAGTAGCATCGATATCCTCGCCTCGTCTCATGCTGGAATTCAAAGACGTCTCCCCCGCCGACTTCCTGACCTACGAACAAGCAATAACACGGGGTGTCATTCACGCGGCGGATAAATCGGGTGGGAAGTGTGGGGCCTTCAAGATGGTGGATTATGAGGCTTCTCCTCCGAGGATTGCGGCGGTTGCCATTTGGGGCTGGGAGTTGGAGGTGAGTCGATTTTTTATAATTTGCTTTCAATGTTGTAGCCATGGGCAGAAGGAAATAGATCTATGGAAAATAGCTCTTAAACTGAGGAGGATAAGAGAATGTTAACAAGAAAATTAGGCAGTGGAATACATAGCGGCGGAACGAACAGCCTCCCCTTGGCCACCAGGAATGAATCATGAGTTACGAGGGAAGTTTGACAGGGAATTGGAAGAGATGGAGGATAAGTATCGTCCTACTGTTCCTTATATCGGTATGTTTTTCAATCTCGAATCTTGATTATCACTTTTACTCTGTTCTATACATTTCCACTTTCAAGGTTGAAGGATATATGCCAGGATTTATGCTTTCGTGGTATCACATCTTGAAGAATCAATAATGGCCTTTAACCGACGACAAACCCTCATCCGTTTCCTCAATTCCCAAACTTTCCTATGCATATCCATTTCCAAATCTAAATTCCAGATCAAACTCCCCTCACAAAATCACATACCCCACACCAATCCCCCCTCCCTCCACACCCTCATTTCCTTCCTCCCCCTCCCCTCCCCTCCACTCCCCAAAACCAAAGAACTAACAACACCCTCCCACCCAGAACTCCTAGAACTAGTAACCTCCCCCGACTACCGCCGTCTCGGCCTCGCCAGTCGTCTAATAAACATCGGGCTCGAACGAGCCGACAAGGAGCAAAAGCTGTGTTTCCTCTCCGGCTCACCCATGGGTGTCCCCGTGTACAAAAAGATGGATTTCAAGGAAGTCGGACGATTGAGTATTCCGCTCAAGCAGTGGGGTGGTGGGGAGGAGGTGCATGTTCATGGTGAGTCTGAAGAGAGAGGAAAGAGAGAGAAGGTGTTATGAAAGGGAGGATGAATGGAACGATTGCTAATTTTGGGGTGCTTTAGTTGCTATGATACGAGAGCCGAAGGGTGTTGAGGAAAAGAGTGAGGCAAAGAAATGATTGATTGATAGTGAGGAATTCTGGAAACGCGGATACTTTAAAGACAGCGGGGTGGTGAACATGAGGAAGCAATCAGGTGAACAAACAAGCAGTACAAGGAAACCAGCAATGGAAGAGTTGAAGAATCTTGAGTTTTTTAGACATATCGTTATCAATTCCACATATCTTCCTTTCCCAGAGTATCTTGCGCGCCAACGCAAAATCAAACCTTGCACTCCGGGTATAGCCCAATAATTTACACGACACACAAAAATCCTACACTATCAACAAACCACAAACCGCTAATCTCCTAAGCTCCTTTATCACTCTCCGTGATGCTTCCCCTCGGACTATCCTGCCTTGCACTTTCACCACTAAACCCCGTCTGAACACTCTGTCTCCTCCCCATTCCCATTCCCCCAAACCTCATCGGACTTGGACTAGAATCCCTCGCACTCAAAACCCCCGGCGGCAGTCCCAACACTGGAATCTGCGAATCCAAAAGGCTTCCTACGTACGGACTTCTAAGTGTAGGCGGTGTAGCACTAGGCGGTGTGCTTCTCTCCAGAACCTCCTTGTAAAACGCTTCCAGTGCTGTGGCACTATAGCAAAACGCCTCGAGTTCATTCTTGATAGATTCCGGCGTCGTCGTGCTGTTAAGCCTAGAACCAGGAAGGTTAGGACCCAAGACGTCAGAAGTGGCACGCAAGTTAGGAGAGTTTTGGTAGTTAGTGGTAGCCTGAGCGCGGATCATGGGGGAGTTGGGGGGAGATGGTTTGTCCGTGGAATTGATCCAATGACCGTACATCCCCGATGGGATCCGGTTGTTCCGTTCATGATCGGTTTTAACGTACCTATCCAGCTCCTTTGATGCCGCGGATAATCGATTATTGTACAATCGATTTGCAAGAAGGAGAAAGTCGCCCTTGTCTGTGATTTGTGCAAGTAAAACTCCCGATCGATGGATATACTGTGTGTATTTAAAGTCGGGTCGACCCCACGAGTAGGTGACATCCACATTACTTGGGAAATTCCGGGCGGCTTCGACATCCAGGACGAAATTGAACTTTTTCATAATGGCTTTCTGATAGTAATGGCGGCTAGCTGGACTTCCCTGGACTTGAGGAATGAAAGAATTGGCGTCGAAATATGTTCTGGGCTGTTGATCCGGAGGTTGTATGGCGAGTTCAACAATGTATGGGCTCCGGAAAGGATGTACAGAAGTGATGCTACAAGCTTCGCCAATAGGCGCTTCGACCAGCCTCAGACCGTAGGCTTCGGCAGTACGTGCCCATGATTCTATTGCGTCCTCGATTAGTTTAGCAGTAACACCCATCCAATCAATTCTAATGTGATAACAGTTGTCGGGGTTATGAAGTCGGTCATAATGCAGGTTGATTCTTTCAGGCCGGTAAGACTTCCCCCGGGGATCCACATCATATTTCATCACTTTGCTAAGCGCCACCTTGGGTCTCTTACTGCCGCCAGCTGTGGTTGGAGTAGTTGTGCCCGAATCGGAAGACTTTTCATCGTGATGAGAACTTGAAATGGATCTCTCAGGTCGAGGAGATTCTTTTGACATATTTTCCGACATGGGTGTAGAAGGTATAGACATATCGCGTCGTCGTGATCCAAACCAACCACTCCGGCTCTCTGGACGTTGCTTTGCAAACTCTCCGGTGACTTGATAGAAGTATTGCCCATCTCTAAAGGGGTGTCGCTTCTCAACATGAACGAAGATACCCATATCCCGATCCTTATCCTTTCCATTATCCTTGACTATTTCTCGTTCTCTTATGCGCTGCAGCTCGTCTTTTGCCATGAGCATATTGCCGAGCTCAACCGCCTCTTCTCTTGTCTCGACGTCCTCAAAGTTCTCGAGTAACCAGGTCGTCATGTCAGAACCGATGAAACAATTGTAATGAAGGCGGAAATGCCACCTTCTATTCTGCATTCGAACACCCCCACGCTCAACAGGTGCTTGAATCGCCTCTGCCAATGCACCAATATCAAGCTTTGCCTTACGAAACCATTCGTGCTCTAACAATTGGCCTCGTCGGATTCCTACGTCGCCGGTCTCCAGAAGTGGAAGTGTTTCGAGTTCCGCTGTGACAACGATAGATGGATCTTCTGTCTTGTAAACAATGTCGAGGGGATTTTGATCTCTAGTCTTGGCAAGACTTTGATATCTGCGCTCAGACGCCGAGACGATTCTGTGTCGCTGCCACGTCTGAGTAAGCTTCTTGATACCTTCCAAACGGACTTCTTCCTCGTTATCTTCTCCCTGGCGTCGCTGGGCCTGAGTTGGCCTCTCAACGGGTATGAGTACGTAACGAGCCCGCCAGAAACGTAAATTTTCCGACATCTCGTCATCGAAGCCTGCAATGAACGAGTCCACATTATTCCAGTTATATTCATCTCTAGGATTGCCCAGAAATATCTGTCGAGACTCGTAAGTAGCTCCTAAAGTTGTTCGAATAGCAGGGTTGTACGCAAAAGGAACAATAGCACTGGAATTAGAGGTCGTGGATGCGGCAGGTTTTCGGACAAACATGTTAACCTCAATTTCCGTTTCTTTGACACATGATAATTGATGGATGATATTTCCCATCGACATGAAAACACTTGCGCCATCTTCTGCGATGTCTCCAGGGTCGAAAAGGTTTGCAATTTTGAGCGACTTTTGGCCAAACGCTTTAGCGACTGCTGAGCCAACCACAATTTGAAACCCCTGAGCAAGACGCAAGCTAACAAGCTCCCGAAGGAAGTCATTCCTGGACTTGCCTACCTCATTCACATCATCCTCGGTGTTTGGGTATATGTTGTAAGGCTTTTGTTGATACTCCGTATCGAGCTGGTATTTCGTGGGAAAGTACTCCGTAGTCAGGGGTACCGATGCTGGGCAACATAGAGATTTCCATTTCATAGTCTTGGTGTTTATGGGACGAGGGAAAACGTGTTGCCATCGCCTGTACTGACTTGGACCGATAATATCGTTGGCATTGGGATTGGAGGGATTAAGCACACTTAGCCATGGTGACATGGCTCTGGTTGGCGAAAGTGTCGCGGGTAACTCAAGAACGGATCCTGCGACCAACTTCGAATTGAACACCTTTTGAGCATCATCGAGCCTGATGTTCTGCAATGTAGGGGTATTGTCACCCTCCCCAAGCCTGTCATGCACTTCATAGACAGATCCAAGCAGTGACCGAGATTTGAACTGGTTAGTGGAATCTAATGATTGCAATGCGCTTTTAATGGTCATCGGCCTAGTTGGTCGCCCACCCAGAGCTCTCGGACTTTCAACATATTCAGGGTTTCTCTCTGATGGTGGTGTTTCCGGTTTTGTTTTGGTAATTTCGCTATTTGAAGACCCGGGCCTTTCTAGGCTGGAGGTGCTAAGCAAGTGATTTGCCATTGTACCAGAGGAAGATTTGATTGATTCGGACCCCGAGCCTCTGTTTACAGAAGTAGCCGGACGAGGTGCATTTACATGTTCCGTCTGAATCTCCGCAACAGCAGCTTTGGGTGCCGCGATCCCAAAACCAAACTTTCCAAGACTGATTTGTCGACCAAATTTTGTGGGTCTCACAGGTGAAGTCTTCACACTCATGTTACTACTTACACTATCCCTGTGTGCCTTAATTGTGTCTTCTCCGTGGCGGGAATGTTGCTTTGTTTTGATTGATGGAGACAGCTCCACTGGCATAGCACCCTTGGCGTTTCTCTTCTCGTCATATGAGGTCCCAAATACCTTGGGATCCTGCGAAAGAGTTTTTCCTATGGCTTCTTCGCTTCCCGGTTTGAAGAGCCGTCTGCCCTCCCCATGAGCTTTTGCTTCAGTCGTGACACTCAAGACCTCGGAGATAGATATATCAAACTTGTCCAGTGCTTTAAAAAACGATTTCTCTTCTTGTGAGGAGCCTCTATCGAACTGTGTCTTTGCAGGGCCACTAACAAACTCCATGAAGCTGGCAAGAACCTTTTCCCGACATACCGATGACTCTTCAAGAGCAGTCTTGCTTCCAGGCACCTCCCGGGGGCCAAAAACCATTTGAGGAAAGAGCGCATTATGCTGCAAAGGTGTAACAGTAATTTCCGCTAGAACATTCTCCATCACACTAGCCATTTCCATCTCATACATCTTGCATCGAATCGCAAAGTCCTCTGACTTCTGGGTGCGTTCATTCTTCAGAAGATTTTTAATGAGACTTGCAGATGGATTCCCTAGATGAACATCTTGAGACGCCCCAGTCCAGAATGAAACATCAATCCAATGGGGTATGGCGTAAGACCACTCACTTGGAGGGGCCGAGGAGG
This sequence comes from Hymenoscyphus scutula, assembly GCA_001399465.1. NCBI lineage: Eukaryota > Fungi > Ascomycota > Leotiomycetes > Helotiales > Helotiaceae > Hymenoscyphus > Hymenoscyphus scutula. The sequence continues at coordinate 7,016 of LKTO01000204.1, forward strand.
AAAAGGAACCTGTGCGCATACTTCGATCGTGAAGCGATGCCTTTACTGGCGATAATGATTCGTTAATGGACGAGAAACTGCTTCCAAAGATCGCTGCGCCTTGCCGTGGCGTACTATCCTCACTTCTGAATGATTTCATATGCAGTGCTTCCTGGAAAGCTTTAAACAACGGATTTCGATAGCGGAAGAGGGGTACCGAATGAAGAGGCATTTTTGGCAGACAGACAAGATCAATGCCAATACCATTCCCAATCAACGTTTCTGTGGTCATTCTCAATGTTTCGTAATCTACCTCAAAGAGACCTGGAGACGGTGTGACTACCACTACAGATATTCCTGTACGAACTAAATCTCGATCGATGTAGTCATGCGCAAATTGGGAGGAAGCTAGATTTATCGCCTCTAGAACATTGCCGTGCATCGCCAATGATGGCTGGGCTTCTATGCGGGTGCCTAGCATCTTGTTTGTGCTTTCTGTGGCACCAGGTAGCGGAGGGAGAGAATTTATAAGATTGATGCGATGCGTAGAAATATCTCGAAGAAAGAACTTGAATTCGCGCTTCAATTGATACAAAATTCGCGTCCACGAACCACTAGCCATATCACTCACAACAACTCGATAAAAATCCTTGTATGGCTTCTTGCTGCCCTCTGGTTGTGTTCCCGTATGGTAAGTACTGTCGTGGGTCGCTGTAGCTAATTCTGAAGCTATTCCGGTATCGTATTCCACTCTTGTGAAGAGAACGATACTTACGAGATGCTTCGCTTTGAGCAAAGCCCATTTCTTGAAGAGAGCGGGTAGAAACCCATTTACGACCTTATTGAACATGATCTCTCCGGAACCTTCAGAATCAAAATCCCACATTTCTCTTGACATTTGAATAAATATGACATAACGAGCCGACTCGCTACGAAATATGGGTTTTGTAGTGGTTGAGTAGAAAGCGGATTGGACTTTACGGCCGGCGATATATATGGATGTTACCTGAGCTTTTATCGTGCCCATGAAAATGATCTTTTGGCCTTTAAATACAGTCTTGTTGGCGAGTTCCTGAAGAGCGAGTCTCCACATGTCAGATCGAGAAAGATATTCATCCTTGAATGATAATTCGACATGGGACGCGGAGCTGGTAGTAGCATCGGTCTACCGAGTCAATTAACGAAATTCGCGATTTCAGAAGGGGTTAACGAACTGTAATGACAAGAACCTGAGATCTTGACCTGAAATGAAAGGCATCTGCAATATGTCTCGCAACGGACACTTCCATGTGCGGTTGCTTTGCTTTCATCTCCTTTGGCATGTCTTTAGCAATAAAGAGATAACGATTTCCAAAATCAGCATCATGATTTTTGTTGTTGGTTCCACCCGGGCTTTTTGGGTTCGAAGTACTTCTTTCTCGTCGTGTTGAGGCGTTGAGAGAATCCTCCATTTTCGAAGTCGACACATTTTCCTGGGAGTCGGTCTTCAAAGAGACAATGGCCATGAGATCTCCTGCTTCGACATCTAGGAACAGGTCCAGGTTCAGAATCACCTCGGGGAGCGAAAAGGGATCTTCATGGATCCAGAGAATGCACTTCTTCTCGATAGGAGCCGGCAATGGCACAGGATCATGTTGAACGGTGCCTGTATCTGAGGGCGACGTCACGGGCCGACTATTCGAGGTGGTTGAACTGCCATTGCTCATATGTCGGAGGTGAGAGGCCCGCTGAGTCCCACGCCGGGGTGTGGAGGGGAAAGCGGCCGACATGGTAATTGACGATATGAGCCTGCTACCTGCTAGCTGAGAAGAGTAATGTGCTATTTGCACATCATCGTTGTTGAGGTGGTCAAGTAGAATAGGTGGTGGATCAGATCGGTTGATAGAGGTATATTCTGCCGCTTTTACCGCTTTTAAGTTGCCCAAATCGGACTAGCGCGAGAACGGAAGTTCACAGCGTGTGGAGCCGATATCTTCAGAAAAAAGTTCACCCCTCCCAAAATACTTGAAGGCTATTGATGGGCGGTCTGAGAGAAACGCAACACCAGATCATAACATCCTAGCCATGGGAAAACGAACCGCAGACGACATTGAGGATGGCAACCAGGCCTATCTCAAACGCCAGAAAATTGGAAATGTCGGAAAAGCTGCTGGGCATGTTGTAGAGAACTTGGGCCCGGCAGAGGAAATACACTCGGGAAAACAGCTACGACAACTCCTGGCCTTTGACCAAGATCCTACTCGGTCAAGACATGGTACGATACACCTAATCTACTTAGCTTTCTGGACTGACAGAAACTACTAGCAATTCAATCTTTCAAGGCCTTCCTCGAGAGCTTTGCGGTGTCGGAAAACGACAATGGACGACGAATAGCGATTCTACGTGAATACCTTGATTCATTCAAACCAGATGCAGAGGACAAAAATGCAACGCACCTACCAGATATTATGCAGACATGGAGTTTCGCGTCCCAGTCCAATACCGAAACTATACTTTCTGCCGTTCCAGCCGTCCTTGCTATACTACTTCGGACGATGTCCACCATTCTCGAATTCTCTGACCATGGCTTGAGAATATGTCGAACAATCCTTCAGAAAAGTCAACTGGACATGGTAGTTCGAGGGTTGACGGCGACGAAAGGAAAGGACTTCGTCATCTCTCCAGTTTTGAGGTTGCTCAAGGAAATCAGTACTTTTGACGGGGGCGCAATGGCAAAACAAGTCTTCAGGGCGAGGGACTTTACTCTCAAGGGCTTAGCGCGGAATCTGAATCTCCGTTATACTGGTGATGGCCTCGAAGATCTTCGAAAACCATCCGTTCGGACCAATGCTCTCCGATTCTTCTTGTCACTTTTCAAGCTATTACCCGCAGACACCAAAAAGGAACTATTATATCAGCGAGACATAGTATCCGCATTGACCAAAGACATAAAAGATGATCCACCATTTGTGGTTCGGGAGTTACTGGAAGCATTAAAAGTGCATGTCCTACAGGATGAGGCAGTCCCTCGAGATGCCAAAACAAAAGTTGTCAACGCGACATCGTTAGGTCGCATTTCAATGTTATATGGGTACGATCAACCAGAACAAGAATTAAACACTCAGCCCAAACCGGTGGATATTGTCGCACATGAGTTCCTGGTAATGGCCTGTACCTCTCACGATCTAGGAGTACTCAATCGCCAAACCGCTTTCTATCCTCGCGGTATCGATCCAGACGATATTTATGATGTTGATGCTGATGAAGCTCTCCTGGATTTGGGTCTGGACAGTATTGAATGGATGGACAAGTTTACTGAGCAAGTTCCCGTACGAAATACGATCCTATCAGACTTCATCCAAAATCTACGGCCATGGTCAAGCACCAAGCAAAGAGACTTGTTGGTGGCCATCTTTTCTGCAGCGCCTGAACTTGTGGCAGAGTACTTCTTCAACAAGAAGACCTTTTCATTTGATCCTAAACTCACAGCAACATGGATTGGCTATTCTACGTTCCTCTTCTCTTGTCTTCAATTACCAGTCCCCAAATACTTTGGCCACCAACAAGGATACGCACAGCTTCCACCTCCCCTGTCAATAGTTCTAGAGTGTGTCCTTCCCCAACCTCTAAGCCAAAAGGTTCTAAGGGGCTGCCTGCTACACTCTCAGAGCCTTATTAAATTCTACGCAATCAGAATGCTTTGTATCGCTTTTCGGAAATTTGAACATATATTGGCCATGTATCAGGAAGCAGCAAATGGCACATCATCTTTGTGGAAAAAAGCTGCCACCAACTTGACTGAAGAGTTTTGCAAAAGATGCCCTTCGATCAAAGATGTCATTCACGCATTCAGAAATATGGCTCAGGAAGATATGTTGCAGAGGGAAGCCGTCACCAAATTACTTGTTCTGTATTTTGAAGTTGTTCCAAGCGTTGCTTTGGATGCGAAATTCGACGTGTCAGGGGTTCTAGCTCAAGCACTTCGTGATACGGATGATCCGTCTCTCAAACCTGAAGATCGAGGATTGCGCGTGATGGAATTAGAAAACCTCTTTCAGTTTGCCCATTTCTCGCCAGGAATGCGATGGTTCACGAAGACACCGGAATTTCCAACAACACCCTTCATGGCCATGCTAAAACTCTCGGCCTCAGCTCCTATTGATATTCCATTACTTCGATTGAAATCGGTACTTGCATCGATCGTCGAGGAGAACCAGATTTTTCAAACGCAAACTAAAATTCCTGCTTTGGACTCGTTCATCTTACAACTACGAGCGCTTTCTGGCACCAAGAATGCCCCGGCCATATATTCTTTTGTTGACGATTGTATTTCACGGTGTGCAGCAAAGCCAGTCAAATATTTTTTCGCTCTCGAAGAAGCTCACGCCAAAGCTCACGAATCTGCCGAGAAACAGCAAGCTTTAAGTCTCTTGACTTTAGTTATCGCAGAACAATGGCCGTTCCTATTGAAAGCAACCGACGATGCAGTTCTGCCGAATGTTGCTGAATTTATCGCAACTTATTTGGCTACTTGTATCAAGATCAAGGAGGACAAGAAGGTGATTAGGTTAGTGACGGAAGAGCTTGTTTCAATCATGCCAAAGGAGTCATCAGCGAGAAAAACCATCGACCGTTCTCGCAAATTAGTAGATGACGTTGACGTTCCCGAACCAGTTTCGAAAATACTACCAAAATCTGCTGATGCAGCAAAATCTAATGGAGCTTCTGAAGCAGAGAAGGACGCCGTGGCGGCTAAGATGCTCGAAGATGCCCCAGTAACCACAGAGGATCATGCATCACTTGTGAGGTGGGTTTCGAAGGAAGTTGATGAAGTGGTTGAAGGGGGCCATTTGGCATCGCTCATTATGCTTCTCTCTTCCGAGCATTTGAGTGTGCGAATGGAAGCAGCGACAAACATATCGAAATTCGCAGCCAAACTAAAGGAGTCTACTTTTGAGGAGAAAGAACAGATATGGCTTCTACTTTCTGAAGTTGTGGAGACCGCCAAGAAAATCATCAGCCAGGAACCATTGGCAACTGTGGTATCCGCTTTCGCTTCCCGCGCGATCAATGTTCTCAACGATCCCCTGCATTGTCTGTACCCAAAGATCAACAAGTTCCTGTCACAGGGTCCTACGTGGGAATTGGACAAAGTTCCTTTGATGTACAAAATTCTCGATGAACCGCCCAGTTTGGACGATGCATATTATCAGGAAGCAAGTTGGCTTCTAACAGGGATGCTTGCCGGTCTTCGAACCACAGCAGATATGGCCATCTATCGCAAGCGACGAGTCTTTGAAAAGCTCTTTAGTCTTTGGAACAGCTCCTACCTCGCTCCGGGTTTGCGCGACAAAATACTTCGGATACTCTTCAGAGCTACCACAATTGAAGGGGGAAGTACCACACTTATCACGAGATTTAGTGGTATGACTTGGCTTCAAGCTCAGGTGGCATTGGGAGCGGGTATGTCACTTAAGGTGTTGATGGAGAAAATATTGGAGTCTTCGGATAAAAAGCGGGTTGAGAAATGGGCGAAGGGTGTGGATGTTGTTAAGAAGGATACTTTGAAGTTTTAGATTTGTTTGTACAGATACCCAGAGGTCTTGAGAATTTTACAAGAGAATTCTCGCTTATCACTTTATCTTTAATAGCTGTAACTACGTGAATATTTGTGTTGTTAACTTTTACCATGAGAGACATTGTGCTACAACGTCACATTCTTGCGTGGTCCCAGTATCGCTTTATAGAAGATTATGCATTTGATAAAGCAAAATAGTACCTCCATCATATCATACAAGCTGATTACTGCAGGCGTGTGGATTGCCAAATTAAAGGTTGATGCCTTGGCTTTAACCTAAGGCAGCGGCTCAGGCTCCGCTAAGCGATGCCGTCCTATGCACTTTAGGGAAAACGACAATACCTCGCAAACACCATCAACACCATCCCAAAGCCCACCCACCTACACCTGTACACCCGTGAGCCTTACTATCAAATACCTTCCTCGGTTGCCATCCTCTATACCTACTCCATTGATACGATCGCCTCATCGTATCTATACTACTGCCAGCCTCGCTCTCGCAAGCAGCAAGGCGGTTTGCGCCTTGCGCCCAGCCTGTCTTGAAGACAGCTTTGAGCAAAGGCACTTGCTCTCTGCAGTTTTCCTTCTTTCAAACGACGATTCATCGATCCTAAGAATCCCTTCTACCTATACCACCCGCTTCCATTTGCCAGCTCGCGTTCCACAGCGACTTCGCCAGCCGCCACATTACATCTGTGTCAACATAGCCTCGCACGGCAGACTCTCTTTACGAAGCATATGAGTCTTTAGCTTGCTAGCAGACGAAGGACTTTATGCCATCACCATGTTCATCCGCTATACCCCAGACGAATTGATATTCCTGAGAGATTCACCCCTAGTGGTGAAACCCTCGAGCCTGCCACCAGCAGAGCAATGGATGGGGTAGGTTCATACTCTTTGGCATGCCAGAGAATTATATGCTAACATACTTAGACCACCTGCAGATGCTACTCGTAACCTAACCAAACCACCGAATGAGAAGGCTAAGAACTATGATTCTGATTTGATTTTAGATCAGCCAAACAAACGCCCAGCTGCTGAACGACATGTATCCCGCAACAGCGCTAGTACAGATCCCCTCCCCCATCACGCTTCAATATGCTAACGTTTCACAGATCCCGAAGACATAGTTCTTGGTCCCCCAAAAACCTCTTTCATGTCAGCCACCTCTATTCGAAGTACGGGTGGTAAAACCTTCGACTCCCTTGACCGAACCCCAACCAGAGATCCTGTTGCACGCGAAAGATTTGATTTTCGCAGCGGCAGAAATGGCGAAGGAGAAAATGAGCGACCACGGGAAGGACGAAACAATAACCTACGTGTGCGACGAAACGATGGCGATCAAGACAGTGATGGGTGGAGCACAGTCAAGCCTCGCAAGAGTTTTGGCAATGAGGGTGCCGAGAGATTTAATGGAAAGATGGGCTTGGACAGACACAAGGACGAACGAAGATTCAAGGATCGAGAAGACCGTGATGTGAAGGACCGACCACTGCGTGGTTTCGACACCTATTCTAGGGACAAGGAAGCCGAAGATCAGGAACGGGATGGACGTAGGAATGGAACAGGTCGTGGCCGAAACGAACCATCTTGGTTCAAGGATAACGGAGATGGACCAATACCGTCGAAGGACCGTAATAGTAATGGAGACAGATACATGGATCGCAGCAGAGGTTGGCGGGAGAAGGAGCGCGAGGATAAAGAAGACAGAGGTGGCGAGAGAAATGACAGAGGAGACCGACGTGAGAGGGGCGATCGGGGCGACAGACGATGGGATCGTGATAGAGACCAGCGTCAAGAGCGTGAACCTGAATGGCTAGCGGAGCCCGAGGAGGAAAAGCATCAAGCCCATACCCAGGAAGATTTCCAAAAATGGAAAGAGCAGATGCAAGGAAAGGACAAAGCTACCAAGACTCCAGCGGATGACATGCCTCCGGATACAGGTGGTGGATTCTTCGGCCTAGAAACAACAGCACAGAAGGTTGAAACTCCGCTTGCCATTGATACTGGACCAGACAAGTTCTTCGGCAAGTGGGCTACTCCAAAGGACGAGGTCAGTCCAGAATCCGGTATCGAATCTCGGAAGGAGGGTATTACAAAAGCAAAGTCTGCTGGCAAAGCTTCTCGGTTTACTTCATTCTTTGCACAAGAAGAGCCTGTACGACGACAAACAGAACCCCCACCACCTATGCCGATGCCGCAAGGAGGAGGTTTGGAGGGTTTGTTCGCTGGAGCAGGGAACAATTCTGCATCGCAGTCATCGGCAGATAAGGAGGCATTCGCGATGTTGCTCCAAAAACTTCAAATGACCAAGCCATCTGGTCAACCTAGCTCTACTCCACCTCCAAATCCGGCCATGCAACAACACCAGAAGCCACCACCGGCTCAGGAAAAGCCTCAAAGTATTCCAGTTTCTACACCCGAGCCCTTTCAACAATATCGAACTGAACGTCACATTGAAGGTCGGCAACCAACAAATACCTCTCATCAAGCTGTTCAAGATTTGGTTACTCAAAGACAAATCGCCAACAGCCAACCGCAATTAAGAGACAACATGAGAGACATGATGCATGATCTAGGTGGTCAACGCCAGAATGCAATGAGCCAATCTTCGCAAAGATCCGATCAACCAGGACGAAACAGCCAATCAGAGTTCCTCATGGGTCTCATGAAGGCAGCTCCCGAGCCTCAAAGATCAGAGCAGGTCCTTCTGAGAATGCAACCACCGCAAAAGTCTTCCGCTGAGCGCCATATGCAGCAGCAACAGCAGCAGCAGCAACAGCAACAGCTCCAACACCAACAAATGTTGATGGAACGTGAGCAGGAAATTCAAATGCAGCAACGAGAGGCAGCACATCGAGAAAGAGAACGTTCCGCATCTCAGCGACAAATGCGTCAAGGCCCTCCGGGCTTCAATGATTTTGAACAACAAGGTTTCCAGCAGCGTGGCCCACCACAGCAGCATGAAAGACAGCCTGGAAACCCAGGTCATCCAACTCAAATCCTGCAACGCCCTCCACCAGGACTGGAACTTGGTTGGGACCGTCCTGCCCACATACCACCTCAACACCGTCTCAACTCAAATATTACTCAACCACCTCCAGGACTCGCCAATGGACCAAACCGTGTCATGCCAATGCCACCACCACAACAGATGTTCCCACCTGGATTCCCAATGGGTAACTTCCCACCTGAGGGTATGCCAGGCCCACCACGCATGGGACCAGGAGCTTTCTTCGGTGCGCCACCACAGGCTCCACCTGGTTTCCTGCCACCTGGAATGAATGGCTTCCCCGGCCCAGAGAGCATGGCATTCGGTGGACCATATGATGGAAGAGGTCCTCCTCCACAAGGCAACTTCCGAAGACAATAGATCTACGATTCTTCTCTCTTCTATCCCACACTGGATCTCTTCATACTGGACCAATAAAGATAAAAGTTTGAATCATTGATTATCACACCTCTATTTTTCATATGAAGGAATGGGAAAATGCATGATGGGTTTGGAGGAAGGAATGGGGATGAATGTGGCAGTGAGCGCTATGTACCTATATTTGTTCATCATGAGGTTGGGATGCATGCTAGGTAGAGAGGATGCCGGATTAGGTCAAGGGTCTACCTAGAAAGTACGCCAGCGTTACGATATTACTCAATGAGAACTGTATCACTGTCGTTGTTTGGTTTTATCTGTGAAGTGATCAGCACCTCACTAGGTAGACAAGTGTATCTTGCCTTGATATTTTTGCAGTGAAAGTATTTTGCTAGTTGTATTCACTGTATTTTGCCGAAATACTTTCTACGGAAATTCATTTTGCCTAAAGATGGGGGGTCAATAATAGGATCAATCATTCAGGACTAGCTCCAAATAGGGGGGTGGTATACGACTAGGTTCCACGTTCCCAGCGCTCCCTCAATGATTCAACTGAGACTCGAAAGACCCAGGGGTGCTTGGACTTAAAACTTAGGAAAGAGAAAATGGACTATGATGCGCCCTTGTATACACTTCTTTACGAGGCCTTCTGATTTATACAAATACTGAGAACGTTCATAATGTCATTGATTCATCTTTATGCTATCCACTACTTTCCATAAATTAATAGCCTAGCCCTTTGCTCTCTCGAAAATATGAGCACAATCAATCTTCACATCCCTCACAACCAATCAACCTGACTAAAGTCAACCCCGTATATACTATACTACCTACCGTTCTCCTCCCTTCCTTTCCATAATTCCTAGCCCGTTTCGGGGCCCCAGCCTCCCTCCCTCGACATTTCGTACGTCTGTATACAATCGCTATGCGCTCAACGCCTTGCTATGCTCACGAATTTCCCACCATTCACTACAAACAGACAAATCCACCCATACTTCATCTTTTGCGAAATCCAAACATTCAGTGTCCTGTTCAGAATCCGCGATCGAAGTTCGTGCCTTGTACTTTCACGAATTATTCCTCCCTCAAGATTTATCCTTCCGTTTCCCGAAGAAACCACGCTTCTTCTTCTCTTTCTCCTCGCCATCATGTTTGCTCTTTTTGTCCGGTTTATGATTATCGCTTCCATTAGGAACACCAAGTTGAATAGGCTGTCTTCCAGAACCTGAATTCATGCTCATACCCGCCATCTGTGCTGTTGGCGGTTGCGCGGGGAGTGCCTTTCCACCCGGCGATGGGCTACCAGCTCCACGCATAGGAAGCCCACCAGGTCTCGACGTTGGCATGGCCTGCTGGACAGGTTGCACAGGGCGTGGTTTTGGATCATTCTTCATAAATAGGTAATCCGGAGCTCTAGGTTCTGGTCGGTCGACTGGGAGACGCAATGCCATTCTATCGACATCGAGATCTTGAATTTGTCGTACAAATAGTTCGGGGGTTAGCATGTGACTGGTAAGTAGCATAACATCTCTGCCTCGAGTGCTCGCGACTTCATAACAAGATCTGGCTTCTGAGAAAGTTGCTCCTCCAGCCATGAATACGAATATTCTTTGTCTGTTGTCTACTGTAGACATGCGGTTTCGAGCCCATGTTGGTTTGGCGCTTCGCAGAGAGGTTTGGGATTGCAGAGCGAGTTCTGCCGAGTTGTCGGTTGGTGGTATTAAGTATGGGAAAAGTGATTGATCCAGTGTTCCTTTGGTCAACTCCTCGAGCATCAGTTTGACATTTGGTTCAAATCGGGAAAGTGCGAATTCTTCGTCTTGGGCAGTTGGGGCCGCTTTCTTAGCGAGAATTGGTGGTGTGCTAAGTTGTTTGTCTTTCACGTCCTCTTTGAGTGTACGGCCACCAAGTAGGTCCAGATTTGTCACTACATTCGCGTTGACCGTGTCGTGTGGGAGTTCAGCATGAATAAGTAGTCTTTCAATATCTTCTTGAATCACCCCCTCACGATACAAACAATACATCATGATCAGACGTAACCTGTCGGACGGGCCAATACTCTCTTCAGCAAGCATCCTTATAACTTGATCAATCAGATTTTTGGGCTTTCGGAAATCCTCGTCAAGACCAGTAGCCAGCGTTTGCTCCACCAACGCTAGATCTGGCAACTTGTGTTTTTCGAAAATGTTCATGCATTCCTGTGCCATACTCAAATGCAATGAATATGCTTCCTTGAGTTCCTGGAATTGCGGTAATCCTGCCAACATGTCCTTAATGGCATTTAAACTTGTTGCATCTCCTTCAGTGTTTGTAAAATGTGGATTTTCGTCGATAAATCTTTGAAAATCGCCCATCAATTTCTCGATAGTGTCCTTCATGTGCCGATGTCGGTTCTCCACCCAAATTTTGTCCTTCTCCCCAATCTCCATATCCTTTTCTTCTTGGTTCCCGGCACCTTCGTTTACAACTGTGGTGTATAATACCTTTTCGCCTTCCTTTATAGGAAGCAAGTCATGAGCCATAGCCTGATATGTAAATTCGTGCAGAAGTGGGGACATTAAATCGAATGACCGATCGGTAATCATGAGCACTCCTTGCGGGCGGGAGCTTGGAGGTGGAAAGTCGGGGTTGTATCTCATATATAAATCTAATTCATCCTGCACTACTTGTGCCAAGTATTTGCTAAGAATCCTTGCGCCATATTGATCTTGGTCCGACGCATTTCGGGGTGTAAAGGGACGAGGTTGGTAGTATCGCACTTTCGGGTTCTCATTCAGTGAGACGCAAACATCTACTATCTATATCGAGTCAGCCTCCACATACACCCACTCGAAGCGTGTCATTAACCTGTTTGGCTAGCATCAGCACATGGGGGGCCACTAGGTTGTTGCAGCTTGGGTTGTACAGCATTTGGAAACTGTAGGGATCTCGGAAAGTTATGAGGTTCGACTCGCGGGGGAAATAGTTCACGGCTAGGGTGTAGAATCCTGCTATCTGTGCTCGTGCCATATCTGAACGGTCGATTCGATCGCGTATTTTGGGCTCCAGGAAAGATGTCCATACTAAGTAGGAATTTCGGTATCTATGGCGCTCGAAATCTGCCATGAGGCAATCGACGATGTGTGATTTCGGGGCTAAGAGGTATATAGCGTCCATATCAGGGTTCATCTGCCGCCTGTCCTCAATCTTCTCGATATCTTGTGAATTTTAGTAGCTGTTCCACCAGGATATGTTCCAGCACGTACTCGCAATGTTCTCATTGAGAATGTCATCTTCCTTGACCACATTGTCTAGTATCTTCTTGGAGAACTCGTCGATGACCAGCACCTTCCACTACGGGCGGTCAGCAGAGCTCGGAGGGGGAGATTGAAAGCAGGAAACTTACGTCGCCCCGAGTAATTGACTTGATGGTACTGATAATTACTGGCAGACAGGTTAGTGGCATGCGAGAACAAGTGTTGAGTTGTGCCCTTACTCTCGCGCTGCTCGCGGATCACTGAGAGCCCCATCTTGGAGAGAAAGAGGATCGAGATCCGCCTCGAACGACAATCCCAACCACGGTCGATTTGTTTGTTGTATTTTTCGAGGATTTGGAGTGCGCAGCGTATGGCATAAAGGTCGAGAATACTCTCGAGGCAACGTCGTGTCAGGTACCTAGTTGTGAATTGTGTGGATTATGCTCCTTAGCGGGGTCTTCTGTTGCGACCAGAAACACCGTCGTTTCGGCAAGCCTCATGTGGCGGTGCATTTACCTGGTCCAATCAGATAAGCTTCCGCCAATAGCCGACACTTAAGCGAATTATATGAGAATCCGATTTTCATCCATTGTTCACGTGGATATAGGTACTTGCATATTTATTCGCGCTGGCTCACTTTTGGAGCGATGAGAACATGATTTTAAAAAGTATACCCTCATGTCGACGCTTCAAGAATGCTTAGTCTTTCTCATTTACTAAAACACACTAGAGGTACCCTAAAACCCGGCCTTATGAGTAACTACATGAGCTTTGACAAGCACAATTAAAATAACTAGCTGGCTAATGCTCTGGGGACCTACTCTATCTAATGTTCACATCGTCGGAGAGAAAAAGAAGAGTTAAAAATGCAGCCCTTGAATTCGCTTCAATGTTCTCATCTCGTGAACATTTCACTTCTTTTCTGCCACTTGCTTTGTTTGTGGCCTCTTTCAAACAGTCGACCTGTACTATTCTGCGGGCTTCCATTCACAAGGAGGCGAGATCCACTGCCAGCGCTGCCGCGACTCTTATATACATTTCAAAACCGCAGGTCAGTTACTTATATAACTCTGGCACTTACATTTATTTCAACCTCTACCTGCCACCTCAAACACCTGCTTTTCAATATTCCACATTTCAGTAGTTTAATCAGATTTAACCCAGTTACTTCCATCACCTTGCAAACAAGAACCAAGTACTCACCTGCGACGCACATTTTCTCAACGACACCTTAGTACAGAGTTTGCCATTCTATCAAGACTTCATCGATAGATGGTTATTTGCAGCTTGTATATCATACTAGTATGCATTTAACGAATACCTGAAGCTAGGAAAAATTCTGAAATCATCGTTGTGCAGTCTTTTCTTGCAGTATGGTGGTGTTGACAAGCATGTACAGAGAGTGTCAGCTGTTTCAGAACAACAAGCTTTACAGGCACGTCATGACAATGTTTTTTTAGTTTTGTACGCGTACGAGTTCGTATGTAGGAGAATAAAACTGGAGTTTGCTCGTGCTTGTAGTATGGAAACGCTCGCCAAACATTTGACAGGCATGTTTCATCTAATGAGCACCTCCCATCTTTCCACCTTTTTGTTTCAAGGTCTTAGTTCAACAACTCGTTCTTGCGAGCTCTGAAGTAGTTTTTCCCATGCCAAAGTTTTAAGTTATTCTCCAAGGCCCAGAAATTTATCTAAGTAAGGAAAGTTTTCGGAATAAAAGCTCGGAACCCATATCCTGTCTTTTTTTAAGCCTACTCAAAACCAGCACATATAGTTCATACTTCCAACCCACTTACCGGTAGCAAAGAATGGATTCTCCAACTGCAAAATCAAAATACACTAAAAGCGGATGGAGCATCTATTTTAATCTTGCAACCGTCCGATCTTAAACACCACCATTTACCCATTTAATGGCGAGTCAGACCCTCCTCGGCGTTTAAAAAAAAGGGCACTTCAAAGCTAAGAATCATCTCATCTAAATAACGGAAACAGATCCGAACTTCTGAAAAGCAGCTAAAATAGTTTTTGGCCACTTTTTTCATAACGGTTTTCAAGTTCTCTGAAAACAGACTCGACCTTCTGATCTCGAAGGAAGAACCGTACTTTGTTACACGACAGGCTATCGTATTCAGTTTTCTCAAATATTCCAATACATTGATTGTATGTCGGTGGACATTGTATTGTATGAAATTCTCGACCTCGAATGGTATATATAATTGACTGTCTCTAGTCTCAGCACCGTTTTCTCAGCACTAAATTTCCAATTTCTCAGAACTATTACTTTTTAATTACATCTCAAAGTCAACAAAGTTAAAGGGGCAACATGCGTTTGTCCAACACTTTCCTCCTCCTCCTCGCGCCTCTCGCTATCAATGCCCTCCCAACATTCACCTCGGTAATCGATCTCGTCACCAGAGGTCTTTCCATCAGACAAGCACCTCCGCTTCCGCCTCCAATGGATGGTCCAATGCCTCCTCCTCCTCCACCCCCTCCAATGGATGGCTCGATGCCTCCTCCACCACCACCACCTCCTCCAATGGATGGTCCAATGCCTTCTCCCCCTCCACCACCCCCAGCAAATGCAAGTAACAAACACTACTTCTCAATATCTTTACAGCTGTCCCCGAATTCCCGAACTATTCTACGTCGAACCCGACATATCATGATATACTGACTCCCTTGCTTCTAGGGCACAATGCCTCCACCGCCCCCAATGAATGTAAGTAACGAATCCATCTCTGTCAACTTTTCAATTTCTCCTTGAAGGCCAGAAGTTATTTTCTGCATGATAGGCAGGCAAACAGGTACTGACTCCGCATTCTTTAGGACACAATGCCTCCACCACCGCCGCCTCCTCAAGGAGAAATTGAAAATCCTCCTCCCCCTCCCCCTCCAATGGATGTAAGTACAATTTGCTTCCTACCCTCTATTCTAAGTACTGACTTTTCTTATTTTAGGGCGCAGTACCTCCACCACCTCCTCCTCCCCCTGCAATAGCAGCGAATTCTGATGAAGCAGGAACCCAAGAGGCGGGTAATACAGAAGAGAAGTGATTGCAATCTGTAAACTACACATCGGGAGCATGATTGAATAGCCAGCTGATGGATTGTATAGCACTTGAGAGTCAAGAGTAGTAGCAGTACGCTGGACTCGAGATGCCGTATTAACTGCTGGTCAGTAGAGACAGAGAAGCATGACAAGATGAAAAAGTGTCTATGGGGTGTTAGATAGAAGTAGCATTCATACCATCTTTTTTTAGAAATAATTTGACTGGAACCAGGCTCTTTAGAATTGAATGTAAACATTATGACAAAACGAAACTTCTCAGAGCACAACTCACTAGAGTTCCCCACAACGTACTCGAAGAAAGAAGATAGACAATTCCGAGGCAAGCTATTCTCGGGTCTGGGAAGCCTCGAAACAAACAGTTAAGAGATCGAAACGGTCAAAACGTCCTAGCATGTAAGAAAAAAGAGAACGAGCGACCGGAAAGAAGCAAACCTGCGTACCACTGCCTGGGAAATTTACTCAGCAGTAAAATAAATCAATTCTTCTTCCCTTCCGTTACTTTCTCCAAACTCAACCCACCAGGATTAGTGAGAAAAGGGGAGGAACGACTTCCTAGCCACATCCAGACCACGCTTGTCGAATCATGGAGAACTGCCCGGCTCTTAGGCCACCACCTCATTATTAGTATTAAATAAAATTGAGAAGCAGTAAATCGGAGCAACAGTGTCGAGCTAAACTTAAACACTGTTTAATCTGAATATCAAAACGGAGGTTGAGGTTGATAGTTGACACCCAGTAGATTATAAGTATATTGGTTAGGAGAGGTGGAGGCACCAGGAGGGGCAGCATGCCGAACCTTCTCCGAGCCTATCAAATCACTTTAACCTTTTTGAACGCGTCGCGTCTCCTCTATCAACATCAACCCCTCCATCTAGAGATTTTACAACAATACAGCATAGAAAACCACAAAAATGTCCCCCTCAACCACAGAACCAGAATCCGTCGTCCAGACTAAAATCGAGTCTACCAATGGCACAACACCAACAAAAGTAGATCCCACTCACGAAGAACACCAATACCTAGACCTCATCCGCGAAATCCTAGAGACTGGTGAACACCGACCAGACCGGTACGTCCCCCTCACATTATTTCGAAAAAAAACTACAACTCTAACATCCCCAAAAAAGAACAGGAACAGGAACCCTCTCCCTCTTCGCACCCCGCCCTCTAAAATTCTCCCTCTCCACCCCAGAAGGAACACCCATCCTCCCCCTCCTAACCACAAAACGCGTCTTCCTCCGCGCCGTCATCGCCGAACTCCTCTGGTTCATCTCAGGCTCCACCTCCTCCCTCCCCCTCACCGCCGCCGGCATCAAGATCTGGGACGGCAACGGATCCCGCGAATACCTCGACAGCGTCGGCCTCTCCCACCGCGCGGTCGGAGACCTAGGCCCAGTCTACGGCTTCCAATGGCGCCATTTTGGGGCCGAATATGTAGATGCTACGACGGATTATATAGGTAAGGGAGTGGATCAGTTACAGGAGGTGATTGATAAGCTGCGGAATAATCCATACGATCGTCGGATTATTTTGAGTGCGTGGAATCCGAGGGATTTGAAACTCATGGCGTTACCGCCTTGTCATATGTTTGCGCAATTTTATGTTTCGTATCCGTCGAGTAAGGTGGATGGGGAGAAGGCGAAGGGGAGGTTGCATTGTCAGCTTTATCAGAGGAGTTGTGATATGGGTCTTGGTGTGCCGTTTAATATCGCGAGTTATGCGCTTTTGACCCATATGCTGGCCCATGTGTGTGATTTGGTTCCTGGCACGTTTACGCATACTATGGGGGATGCACATGTTTATAAGGATCATGTTGATGCGCTACAAGTTCAGTTGACGAGGGATCCGAGGTCATTTCCGGGGTTGGATATTAAGAGGGAGAAGGGGGGCAGTATTGATGGGTGGAAGGTGGCGGATTTTGAGGTCAAGGGGTATGAACCTCATAAAGGGATTGCTATGAAGATGTCTGTTTGAAGGAATTGGTTGGCGTGGCGCATTGGGAATATGATTTTGGGAGAGTGGGTTTTTGGAGTTGGAGGTAATGAGATAGAGTAGAGCATTCTTAAGATGAGAAAAGTAGACGTGTCAATACTATGAGGTATACCCGAGAAAAAAAGTAATACACTCTCAACCTTGTACAAATGGTGATACCAAGGACTATTCATTCAATCCCTGATTTCGCAACCCCCTTTCGGACGAGGAAAAAGATGTTCTCTTTCCCTGAGGACCCCCCAGGCGCTGGTGCTTGCCCAATGCGAATCAATCCTATTGTCCCCTGTACGATGTACTTCGGCAACTCCCTTTCTCCATATCACTATATAAAACTCTCACCTGCACCACTCCCTCTTTTATTCGTGCAAAAGAAAAACCAAGCAGTTAAAACCGTTCTTCATAATCGTAGAAAGTATATGCTTCTATTTAAAAACTATCTACCAACCCCAATCTCATTTACAAAGATGTTTTCCACGCCCCAAACTAACAATGCAAAGACTTTTTACCACCGAAATCACGAAAACGCCAATTTTGTCGGAACTAACAAATACACGCAAATCCTCGTCTCATGTCATTTATGGCGCCATGACCAAAGCCAAAAGTGCCATGCGGCAGTACAGCCCATATCTCATCTGCACATCATTATTAGTCCACGATCTCTCCTTGAAAGTTAGGAAGGGGGGAAGTCGAAAAACATACCTGTCTAAAATACGCCGCCCGCTGATCAAAGTCAACCTCCTCCCCAATCTCATTATTCCTCGGCAGCGGATGCATAACAACCATATGCTCCTTTGCGCTCCTCAAAGTCTTATTACTAACCACAAAGCTATCCTTGAGCCTCTCATACTCCTCCAAATCCGCGAATCGCTCCTTCTGCACGCGTGTGCAGTAGAGGACATCACTTCGGGCCACAACCTCAGGTGTCAGGTCTGTCGTCTCGATGAGAAGCTGGCCAGGTTTGGATTTGATTAACTCGAGAATCTCAGCCGGGAGGGAGAGGGCCTTTGGTGAGACGAGTTGGATGCTGACGTCGTAGTGCTGTAGGAGCTTCACGAGGGAGTGTACGGTTCGGCCGTAGCGCAGATCTCCAACAAATGTGATGGTCAGGCCGGTGACGGTTCCCAACTCCTCACGGATAGTGAAGAGATCAAGGAATGCCTGGGTTGGATGCTCCTTGCTGCCGTTACCACCGTTGATAATTGGCACCGGTGAGAACTTGGCTGCGGTATCAGCACTGCTCTCATCTGGATGTCTAAGAACGATGGCATCTCCATAGCATCCAAGAGTGCGGATGGTGTCAGCCAAAGTCTCGCCCTTTTGTGTGCTTGAGTGCTGCGTAGCGATTGCCACAGTACGTCCACCCAATCTTTGCATAGCAGCATCGAAAGAAGCAGAGGTACGAGTGGATGGCTCAAAGAACATGGTACAAAGTACTCGACCTTTGAGAATGTTGAGAACACCCTCTCTCTGAACACCCAATCGCATCTCTTGTGCAACGGTGAAAAGGAGATGAAGATCTTGTCGATTGAACTGGTTGACCGAAAGAACATGGTGATTCTTGAATGGCGACTGTCCCAACAACTGTTGAAGGGAAGGAGATATTGCTGGCTGGGGGTACAGTGCTGGTCCAAGATCGTCGGACATGGAAGAAACTCGTGGGGCTTGGCTAGATGCTCCATCAAGGAATTTGGATCGGTTGGCAGGGCGCATAGCTGGTGCACCTAGCATAGAATATCTTCCCGCAGAACTATCAGGTCGAGGGCCGAAAGGAGGAGACCCAACCATGGACTTGAGAGGTGGGGATAATGGCGTAGCGAGGTGGGATTCAATCAAATGTGAAGACATATCTTTGCCATCAGCTCCAGTATGGGTTGGCTCACCATCAAGGCATGCCGTCTTCTCTTGGAAGATGACGCGCTGGACTGAACCACGCATGACTTTGCCAACAAACGGAGACCATACTGAGGATGCGACAGTAGTATATGGGCGGTCAATCTCGATTTCAACCGAGGCACCAACCTGATCGTGGATTTCAAAAATTTCCTTGGGGTTGTCGTGCAGGCGAGCTTTGATATCATCAACAGTAAGTCTGCCCTCAGCGACGGCAGAGAAGAGTAGAGGAAGAGTATCAGCAATTCCAACAGCGGCGTTTGGTTCCTTTCCTAGCGCTTTGGCGATAGAATATGGCAAGGTACCGACTGAGAAAATATCGATAATGCTCATGTTATCCCAAAGTGCTTGTTGATCAGCTTCGGTTGGCAGGAATTTCGCCTCTGGGTAGTCCTTCTGCGAAAGAAAGAGGGCATAAACTGAGACATCACAGGTGACCTTCAATCCCTTCTCCTTGGAAAGTGCAATTAACTTGATATCATCCTTGGTAGAAACGCTGGTTACATGAACCTTTCTGGTGTGTAGACTTGCAAGAAGAAGAATTGATGCAAGATCAGTCATCTTGGCATCAGTAACAATGGGCTTAAAATCGGGCCAGGCCTCAAAGTGAGCGGTTACGGCAGCTACTTTGCTGATATTGTCGGCGAGGTGGTTGAAAGGGATGAAAAGTGATCCAACCTCACCAGTGACTTGACTGATTTGATCTGCATTGTCGGATGTAGCAGCAACAGAGAAGTTGTAATCACAGTTTGCTCCTTGCTTGCTGTTGTGCTGAGCGGTCTTCAACGCGACTGCATCAGTAACGGATCCTTCTAATCCAAGAGGCATCACACGGATCATGGTGAAACCTGCAGCGATGGATGCTTTGGTGACAGTTTGGAAGTCATGGCTATTTCTGGTTGCTATTCCTGGAACAAATGCAGCAATGTTGATCAATCCTGGAAGGACAACAGTTCGGTGACTGGTTTGAGCATCGATGCTGCTAATCTCGAGATCATAATGTCTGGCAATGGCCTCGATGAGAATCTTTGCATTCTTGACATTGGTCACCAATGGTGTCTGGTAGTCGACAGCCATTCTTCGGGTTTGGTATCCTTTACTCATGTAGTTTGCTGGTCTTCTGTAACGATTGCTAGAAGGTAAATTGATGTACAAATCGATCATGTTGTTGGCAAGATGTTGGGTAAGCGAGTACTCTGACTTTTGATCATCCTCATCTGTTCCGAGAATCTCGAGATATTGAACTGGAACTTGATGCTCCTGAAGGAAATCCGCTGTACCAGCGGTGGCAAAGAGGCGGTATCCCATCTTTTGAAGTTTCAAGACAGATGGTAGCATTTCATTCTTGTCCTTGTAAGATCCAATGGACAAGAGGATGTTGCGGTTTGGCAACTTAAATCCCGTCGATATGAGGGCCTTGATATAGGCTTCGTATTTGTCGCCACCAAAACAAGCAACCTCACCAGTGGAAGCCATTTCCACACCGAGGACTGGATCGGCACCGGACAGACGAGAGAAACTGAATTGTGGAACTTTGACACCAACACAGTTCTCGGGGAGTTGAGTTGGAGGGTATGCAATGAAAGGAACGCCCATGATAGCTTTAGTGGCCATTTCAATCAAATCAACACCCATGACTTTTGAGACGAAGGGGAACGATCGTGATGCTCTAACGTTACATTCAATGACCTTGATATCGTTGTCTTTGGCGATGAATTGAATGTTGTAAGGGCCGGTAACGTTCAAAGCTTCTCCAATCTTCCGTGTGGCTTCCTCAATTCTCTTAATGGTTGTGGCCTCAAGATCTTGTGGTGGCAAGATCAAAGTAGCGTCACCGGAGTGGACACCGGCATTTTCAACGTGCTCTGAAATAAAGTGACCGACCATCTTTCCGTCTTTAGCTACGGCATCCATCTCGATTTCTTTGGCGTTCTCGATATATTTGGTAATGACAACTGGGTGCTCTCGAGAGACCTCGGCGGCTTGGGCAAGGTATGCCTCAAGATCTGCCTCTGAGTAGACAGTGTTCATGGCAGCACCAGAAAGAACGTATGAGGGTCGAACCAACACAGGGTACGAAACTGCATTACAGAAGTCCTTCGCCTCTTCGAAGCTGGTGAGTTCCTTCCAAGTGGGTTGGTCAACACCAATTCTATCCAACATACGAGAGAACTTGTATCTGTTCTCCGCGTTGTCAATCATTTCTGGGGAAGTTCCGAGAACCTTGACATTGAGGCGGTGGAGTGGGAGTGCGATGTTATTTGGTGTTTGACCACCCATTGCAATTAAAACACCACTGGAAGACTCCAGTTGGTAGATATCTAGGATGGTCTCGAGATTGATGTTCTCAAAATAGAGCCGGTCTGCCTCGTCATAATCAGTGGACACAGTCTCCGGGTTATAATTGACCATGACAGTTTTAAACCCAGAAGCACGGAGAGTTCTAATGGCTCTAACAGAACACCAGTCAAACTCCACAGAGGATCCAATTCTGTATACTCCAGAACCGAGTACCATAACTCCGTGGTCATCAAAGAGAACGTCGCTTTCCGAACCATTGTATGTCATATACAAATAATTGGTAAATGCGGGGAATTCAGCAGCAACGGTATCGATTTGCTTAACAACTGGAATAATCCCAGCCTCGACTCTCATACGTCGAACGGCAAGCTCATTTGAGCCCCAGAACTTGGCTAATTGACGATCACAGAAACCAAGTTGCTTGGCTTGTCGCAGGAGGTCCAGTCCGATGTTGCTTGCGGTAAAGGTGGACATCATCTTGCTGAAATCACTGAGTCCCTTCAATCTGCTCAAGAACCATTTGTCAATCTTGGTCATCTCCCAGATCTTCTCTACGGAATAACCAGAGTGCATAGCGTTTGCAATGGCAAACAAACGTTGGTCAGATGGCGTTTGAAGTTCGTCGTCAATTGACATGAGGGCGGGTGTCTCGTTGAAACCCAAGTTATGGAAATCGATAGCACGAATTGCTTTCTGAATTGCCTCTTCAAATGTTCTACCAATGCTCATGACTTCTCCGACACTCTTCATAGAAGAGCCTAATTGAGTAGAAACACGGTTGAATTTCTTGAGATCCCATCTTGGCATCTTCACCACAACGTAATCCAGCGAAGGCTCGAAACATGCGCATGTGACTTTGGTGACGGAGTTGGAAATTTGGTTCAATGGGATGTTTAATCCCAATTTGGCAGCGATGAATGCTAAAGGATATCCGGTAGCCTTGGAGGCCAAAGCAGATGATCGAGACAATCTAGCATTAACTTCGATGATGCAGTACTCTCTAGAAAATGGATTAAGAGCATATTGAATGTTGCATTCTCCAACGACTCCCAGATGGCGAATGACATTGACAGCTGTGGTTCGGAGCATGTTGTAATCTTCGTCGGATAGTGTCTGCGAAGGAGCAACGACGATGGAATCTCCAGTATGGATTCCCAGAGGATCAAAGTTCTCCATATTACAGACCGTGATGCAATTATCCTGGGCATCTCGGACAACTTCGTATTCGATCTCTTTCCAGCCCTTCATGCTTCGCTCAATCAAGACTTGAGGACTAGCTGCGAATGCCTTGTTGCAGAGCTCTATTAATTCTTCCTCGTTATCGGCAAATCCACTTCCTAGCCCACCTAAAGCATAGGCAGCACGAACAATGACTGGAAATCCGATGTCCTTGACGACACGGACGGATTCTTCGACGGTACTAGCAGATGCAGATTTTGCGCACTTCTCGCCAATAGATTCCATACTACGTGCAAAGAGTTCTCGGTCCTCAGTAGTAATGATTGTGTCGATGGGTGTTCCAAGAACCTTGACACCGAGCTCTTCAAACTCGTCTTTGAGTTGGATACCAACCTGGAGAGCAGTCTGGCCTCCGAATGTGACGTAGATACTGTCTGGTCGCTCTCTAATGATGACTTTGCGGACAAAGTCAGCAGTGACAGGAAGGAAGTAAACTTTATCTGCTAATCCCTTTGACGTCTGAATCGTCGCAATGTTAGGGTTGATAAGGACAGTGTAGATTCCTTCTTCTTTCAGAGCCTTGATGGCTTGACTTCCAGAGTAATCAAATTCTCCAGCTTGACCAATGGAAAGTCCACCGGAGCCAAGAACAAGAACTTTCTTCACGTCTACCCTGGGTCTGAGTCTCTCATTCTCAAGTTTGTCGCCTCCAGGGAAATGAACAGGGCGAGAGAGCAAAGCTTTATCAGCAGCAGTACCTACAATTGTATTGATGAATACATCAAACAAAAATTCGGTGTCTCGTGGACCGGGAGTGCTTTCTGGGTGGAATTGCACACTAAAGTACGGCTTAGTGTTGTGCCTTATACCCTCGTTGCTCCCATCGTTTGCGTTGACGAAAAGCTCGATCCAGTCAGATGATAGACTAGCGGTATCGACTGCGAAACCGTGGTTTTGGGAAGTGATGTGACATTTTCCAGTCAACATGTTCGTACACGGGATGTTGTGTCCACGGTTTCCAAACTTCATCTTGGAGGTAGTTGCACCAGATGCTCTGGCAAGCAATTGGTGTCCCAAGCAAATACCGAAAATTGGTGTTCGGTTCTCTGCCATTGCGATTTCAAGGTGCTTAACTGTCTTCTCCATCAATGCTGGATCACCGGGTCCATTGGATATGAAAAGTCCGTCGTAATCCTTGCCTGCAAGAGCTGGAAAGTCATAGTCCCATGGACAAACCATGACCTCCACTCCACGACGCAATAGACATCTCAATTGGTTGTATTTCAAACCAACATCGAGACACAAAACACGTAGTGGCCTACCAGATGGATGCTTAAGAGCATTGGATGTGTCGGGGGTATATAATTTGGGTTTTCGAATCGATACTATGTTCGATGTCAGCCCTAAATCGTGGGCTGGCTACAAGCAGAAACTCACCATCTGCTACGAGATTCTTCGTGTTTGGGTTAAGCCAATCGATGGTCTCAAAGGAAGATCTCCAGTCCTTTCCGGAGAGGATGGCAGAAGTTCCATTGGCATTTCCGTTGACATGGCCATTAGTCAAGCCCTCCTTCTGGATCATCATTCTTCCCAGCATGCTTCCTTCCTCCCGAATTCTCTTGGTCAACTCCCGGGTATCAACACCATATATTGCAGGAATTCCCTGCTCCTTCAACCATGTTCCTAACGACGACGTAGCGAGGAAGTGAGAAAAGTCTTCTCCCGAGTAGGATGCGGTGACGAGACCAGCGATATGGATTTGGTTGGATTCGAAATGGGCTGGCAAATCTTTGAGGACATCATCCATTGTCTCTCGTGAGGGAACACCATAGTTTCCTACGAGAGGAAATGTGATGACGAGAATTTGACCGCGGTAGGAGGGGTCTGTGATCGATTCGGGATATCCAACCATGCCCGTTTGGAAGACTAACTCTCCAGCAATGCTCTTCTTTGCGCCGAAGCTGTAGCCCTGGTAGACGACGCCATCCTGCAATTCGAGGCTGATCAAGCCATCGTCGGTGCCATTGAGGATTTGGGCAGCCACTGGGGCGTAGACCTTCTCAGCAATCGTTCCTGGCATGGTGTTGAAACGTGGGTTGCGAGGTTTTATCGACTAGTGAGTGAGTGAAAAGGAACTCAGCCTTCAACAAGCAAAAGAGCGAGTTTTCCGGCAATTAAACAAAGAAGCACCGACTGCCCGTATATGCAATACACGATAGTGTTAATTGGGTCGTTCTTGGTGGTGGTTCTGCTCGAGAACAAACTCGAGAGAGAAGAAAGAAAGAGAATTCAGGTCGGTGAAGCTGATCGAGAGAGGGCGCGACTCAAAAAAATCTCAGATCGGAAGAATGGTTAATCCGGTCCCAAAATATCTGAGAACGACAGGGATTTCGCTGAGTGGCCAATAACAGTACAGGTCAGCCTTGTTGAATCCTTGAACTGGTGTAACCTCGGCTGCAACAAGCTTGAAAAGGAAAGCGGGGTCTTTTTGCAGCTCCTCTGCATCTTTACTCTTTCACCAGTGTTATTCTTGTATGGAAAGTGACTTAATTTTCTTTATTTTTCACCGTCTAATAGAAAAATAACCGCTTTTTAACTCCGGGCTTTTAAAATACCATAATATCGTGGTTGGCAGACAGCGGAAAAAGATTCGGTTAATACCTACTTCGAGGTCCTCTTTATAACTTCATTGCATTTTTAGGCGACAAATTTACTTGAAATTCAAGAGATAATAATGGCTACGGCAGATAGAGACCTAATAACTACTTTGTTATTAAAAATTACTATCAGGATTATATTCCACCTCACTCACAATCAAAAGTTCAAACCTCGTATAATGAAATCATCCACCCAAAAAAACAAAGGTAATTATTTTTTGCATAAAAACAACTACTTTTTTAATTTATTAAATTTTGGGGGTTTCAAGAAATCTGGATGAATGACTTCGCAGTATGTCTAGACAGAAAAGCAGCAGTAACTAGCCCAATGCTGTCTCTTTCCGGTGCTATTTACTCTTTCTAGTGCTATTTAATATCACCCTACCTAATCTAATCCAGGATGACTAAATTTGAGTGTTCTAGACTTGGTGAATTTTAAAATTGTTTTCCAGTTTGAGACAACTAGAACCACACACATATAGGTCCGCAGGCTCATGATAGAATCGAAGCTGTATAAATCATTGCTGTTTCTCTTGCCGCTTTTCTAGCTATCTCAGGTAGTTAGTTCGAGATGGTTTCTCTGTATACTGAGAACAATTAAAAATGTTAATCTACACATCTCGAACAATGAACTCGACAAGGCTAGAAAAATGAACTAAGAAAGAAGGAAGACAAGTACAAATTCTCTCATACATTTTTCGGACAATCATGGCAGCCAGTTCTTTACTCCTCTCTGTAGTGAAAAACAAATTCCTTACTCCCCCTAATTTCTAGACTATATATGTACAAGAAACGCAATAATGAAAATCCGAGACCAGCTCAAACGGCCCAATTCCCATCCCCGATATATTTTTGCGAGGGCCTTAAAAGCCAACATAATTGACACTCACTTCCTGGTCTCCTATTTTCAAATGACCTTCGTCAGTGCTTCTCAAAGGCCACCTCCTTTCTACAGAAGGCTCTTCAATCGCATCCCTCACATCCTCAAACATTCTAACCTTATCCCCAACCCCATTCCTATTCACCACCTCCCAACAATCCAAAAATACCCACCCCACTCTCTCAAACATCTTCATTACCCCGCTATTCAAACCCACAAACCTAATTTCCACTTCCTGACCCCCAGCCCTTACCTCATCCTTCAATTCATGAAACATCTCCATCGCTGAAGCATCCACAAAATCTACCCTCGAGAAATCCACCACAAGAACTCTCAAGTATGGAATCTCGATGAGACCCATCAACCTCCCCCCATCAAAATTCGCATCTGACCATCCCCTCTCTTTGCTCGAATCCCCAATCTTGAAACCCTCTCGTATCCCCGCCAAAACATCGCTCTTAATCCTCGTAGCATTGAGGAAGAAACCCCCCGAATCGAGTGAGACAACACAAGTGCCAACCTCCAAATAAAGGGCCGCTCCCCTATTTCCATTCGAAGCATGAAATCTCGTCTCCAGATCCTGCAACTTGACAACTCTGGCCCTGGCAAACGCAGCCCTTACAAGCGAATAAAAGACCATAACCGCAACCCCAAAGCCAATTCCCAACTCGGCACTCAAAAACAAAGTAATAAGAGCGGTCCCCAAACTCGCCACGAAATCCACAAAACTTGCTCTCCAAAACCCGGTAAACTCTTTGTAACTAGGCACAATCTTGACAACAGCAACAATGATAACAGCCGCCAAACTTGCTTTCGGAATCCAAAATAGCGTCCCTGTGAGTGCGAAGATGCCCGCAAGTACAACACCCGTAGTGAAAACGCCACCAAGCGGACTCTTGACACCCGATTCAGAGTTAACGGAGGATCTCGAAATCGCACCACCAACTGCCATTCCGCCGAAAATTCCGTTGATCAAATTTGTGACGCCGAGGTATGTAAGTTCTTGGGAATTGTCGACTTGATAGCTATTCCTCCTTCCGAAAGAAGTACAAATAGCGATATGCTCAAGCGAAGCCGCGATAAAAATCGGAAAACTCTTTGGAAGAATCACCTTGACGTCCTCGAAACTCGGGAACTTCGGAGTCTGTAAACCCGATGGAATCGTGCCAGTAAGAGTCCAAAGGGGTTTCTTGGGGATGTTCTTGTTCAATCCGAAGCTCAACCCGGTAAATAAGGCGAGAACAATAGCATTCCGACTCGTACAGATCACCCAGACAACAGTAGATTTCTTGCCCCATTTCTGTCCAATAAACTGGAGAATTAAAAGGAGGCCTGCGCCGGAGAACCCGATGGCGACGGTAAGAGGTTTGGCCTTCGGGATGTTCTTGAATATGAAAGGAATTTGATCGATCCAGGCTGGAGGTGCCCCAGTTTCGCCCAGAATGGCGGGGACTTGGCCGGTGAGGATTATAATTGCCGCGCCAGTGATGAAGCCTGTTAAGACGGGGTGCGAGACGAAATTGAGGAGCCATCCGAGCTTTAGGAGGCCAGTGACGAGACATATAAGTCCTATTGAGAATGAAATCGTTGCTGCTGTTGTGGCAGGAGCGATTTGCCCGGAGAGTTCGACGACTAATTGGCCGGTGAGAAGACCGATGATCGAGGTGGGCCCTGTACTAACATCTATATTCAAGTGTTAGCTTCTCTTTCTGCCAAGTATGAAAAGTAGATGTGAATCGAGCATTGGCTCCACGAACACCCTACAACCCCATTGCTCGATTGGATCTCGTGGAATTGCGAATATTGTTCTAGAGGAATAAAGAATACAGGCAATTAAGTTTTCGATTGCCGAAGACCTCCTTGAAGAATACTTTTGATTGTCCTAGACGATCTTGAACAATTGAGGTAAAAGTAGGTTTCGCAGAGGAAAACCAAATTCTCTGGATTTTAAAAGAGTGGATCAGCTTACCTTTCGTAGTCCCCATCAAAGCATATATCACACCCGGCAACCAACTCGCCAAAAGCCCATCTTGTAATGGAATCTGTGCTAGTGCCGCGTAGGCCAAAGCCTGTGGAATCAATAGAAGACCAACTGTGATTCCCGCCACAACATCTGGGAATATCCATTTAGGCGAATAATTCGGCAGCCATCGAACAATGGGAAACTTGTCGACGATGTAGCCACCCGTCGCTTTGGGCAGAGTTGTGGCACCTTGAACACAGCCCCGTTGGGCACGTTTGAAATTTTCATCATTTCGGAATTGCTGGCCGATTTTCTCCATGGTGAGAAACTCGGAGAGAGTGGAAGTGGTTGATGAGAGAAGAGGCAAAATATGTTTGAGTTGTAATTTTGAAGCCTTGAGAAAACAGCAATTGGATGAATTGGGTCTCTCGAATACATTCCAGATGGAGAATTGGTCTCTATTTAAATTTGCCCCGCGAAGCTTATATGTCGGAAGCTAATTTGACTGAGGCGACTTTTGATCGCCATCCGATGTGTGAAACCAATCTCAGGGCGGAGAGAATGTACGGCAGGCGAACGGATCCAGTAACCAAAGACAATATCAGATATAGAGACTTCGAGATGTCGAAACTCAGAGATACAAGCATTCATGGCACATAGACAGCGGTGTGCCCATGCTATATGTTTCCAAATATATATTATGTCAGTCTAAGCTTTTTCAAACAGTCTAAAGTCAGACCTAGCCTTGATTTGACAAAAGGGGGGAGGAACGTCACCAGCTTATCCCCAAGCGTCTTGGCTGGGGATTCGTTCAAAGACGATTCCAAATTCTGTCAACAGTAACAACAGTTTTTGTGCAATTTCAACAACTGAACGGTGTATACTCGAGTTAACTTTCAGCCTCTGATAATAGACTTATCCCACCAACCTCAACGTTCCAGTGTTCCGAAGATGATCTAGCGCAAATCAGTATAGCTATTTATGGGATATGATGCTCATAACGCAATATATAAGTCTGGGGTAACCCATCACGATCACAAACAAAAAGGAGAAGCTCAGAAACAACCACACAAGGTCATTCAGCCAAGGATCATCAGTAGCCCACCATGATCAACCGGGGGAGCAAATCATCCCCGGATCCTCACTTCCTCACAACCCAATTGAGAAGCCCACATACAAAACAACACCATGCTTCTAAACTCGGTAGTTCCTATCATCGAATGAGGTTGAAGTTTCGTTGCACAGACATGAGAAAATCGCCACGTCTGCGGGGTGAAACATTTTCAACACCGGGCCATCGCGGCTCCGGGCACAAATCAACCTTGCGCCCTAAAACGTTCAATTGAAATTGCAGCGGGCCAATTATGCAGCATTGTATATCAACACTACCTCAGATCTGCAAACGTACTGTCCGGAAAACAGCCGATACATGCTAAAATCGCAGATGAAAGGTTCTGATAATGTAAGCATTAAGAGACTCACATTTGTTGAGTCAAGGGAAGAATTGGACATATCAAAGTGGACAAGGCCCCGAAGCGCCAACTACAACCCTGAAAGTGGCGATTGAAAGACCAACTTCACAAACTAGAATATGATCTATATTGACTGAAGCTTCGTTCTGTCCATAGACTGCGGTAACTTGACAAACATGCTTCAAGGCCATGTTTCAAGGCAGAAAATCGAGATAAATGCCCAGCTTTAGATTGCAGACAGTGGACAACTCGGTCCATAATCTTTTCGAGTAATAATCTGAGCAGGAATGATGTGATGAAGCAATACATAGAACAACTTTACAAACAGGTACAATCCACAAGATAGTTGTCCATGAAGTAAAACTTCTGCAACAGGTGTAAAGAGTGCTGGCAACCCCGGAGCACATGAATCTAGTTCTCAAGGACCTGTAATCATTATCCAGAGGCTTCGACAAAGTGGGTTTGTCGTGGGAAGCCCAGTAGGGGCCGATCGGAACAATTTCCGCAGTGACTTTGCAATTATACCCGGCACCAGAACTTCTCTAGGCGCCGAAAATAGATCAGTATTGGGACTTTTAATCTAATTCCGGCCTTCACTTCTGGATAGCAAGGAAGAAGCTCAAGTAACAACGGAGAATAGTGTGTGAGAGCAAGACTACTTGAGGGGCTTTCCCCTTTCCCCGCCTCGCTTCAGACGCTACTTTATCTGAGTGTTTCGATAATGAGTTGCTATATTGTTCAGGATGATGTGACACCCCTTGAAACTTCACTTGGATACCATTATCAAGACATCAGAGATAATATAGATGTCCACCTTCTACAACTTAGAGGTTTGAAGTTATTAGACCTCGCAAGAAAAAGAATAGGAAGTTTGAAAACGTAGCAGAACCAATCATAAGCAAGTCATAATGTTTGACTGCTTCCCTCGATCCACCTCTCCGGGCATTTTCTTTCTCAAAACGACGCCGATGACCGAGAACAAAATAGTAACCTCTGAGAGGACTACTCTGAGGTATGAAAACAACCGAGACGATTATCCACTTCCGGATCGGCAGAATTTACGCCGATCGCAGAAGTTGCCTTTGGAGAACAAAATCGCAACATAAACAATCTTACAAAGACAACAAATTCGCGAATAGCAATAAAGAAAACCTCAAAACACCACAGCATCGTACCTCCACAGAACATATACTCA
Source organism: Hymenoscyphus scutula (assembly GCA_001399465.1). Lineage (NCBI taxonomy): Eukaryota > Fungi > Ascomycota > Leotiomycetes > Helotiales > Helotiaceae > Hymenoscyphus > Hymenoscyphus scutula. Next base: position 37,756 of record LKTO01000204.1, read on the forward strand.
TCAATGTCCCCAAAGGCCAAACAAGCCGGTGACGGAGTAGTGTAGCGTTTTAACCAAAGCGCTTTTCAGATTACCAATGGACTGGTGCATGTTCTTCAAGCTCCCAAGAATTCTTAGCTTTTAGATTCTGCCTTCATAGATGAACTGGCGAAGTGAGGTCGAACCTAGATTTCGTTCCTCATTCACAACTTGGAGATGCTCCAGAGTTCAGGAGGAGGGACCTATCATCCACCATTATGAGGATAGGGGGAAGTTCCCACTCTGTCATTGCTGTTTCGTCGAGATCGCGACAAACGTAGAGAGGGAAGGAGATACCGTTAAGATGAGCCAAACCCCCAGTCAGAGTGTTCAACCAGCCCACAAGACGGCCAGCCTGCCCGTGACATCTTTCAGCAACCGGGAATGCTTTATCAGAGATTACGTTCTCGCATACCCTCTTGGGCCTTCTCTTGCCTCTGCTCGGGAATGGTCTAGATAATGGCTTCCTCACAAGAATCAAGCAGTGTCTCCATAAGCAGCACGGTGACAACTGCCAAAGTACATGTTCCAGCCATACTATCCCATGTATTGAATATATCCTGCCCCTCAAGTATGAATGATTGGTGGCGGTCAACCCTCTTGAGGGGGAGTTGACCTCGGGCTTTTGGGAAATTCGTGAAATCCAACCACGGCCGTCTGGAATCGAGATATTCTGTGCCTGCCTAGGTACATTCAGAAAAGTCGAGGTTGTTATTCCCCCATCGAGATGACATGGTCGGGTCCAAAGACCCTCGATCGACGCAGTCTCTCTCATAGGTCGTTCCTTCCAGCCTCAACCCATCTCACCTTCCCTCCACCACGACGAAGGACCTCGAACTCAAGGCTTTGCTTCAGAGAAATCCCTCCTGCTCCGATAGGTATATATGCACAAATTTTTGTGACTGAAAACGATCGCGGGGAAAAGGCGGGGGGCTTTGAGAACAGCGGTAAGGTAAAGGATATTGGGATCGTTTGGACAGCGACCAACTGGCATTTGGAGGAGAGATGGCTTAATGGTTCTTATAAAGGTATCGAAGTTGTTTGCCTAGGATGGTCGTTGTCATGAGAATTGAAGAAAGGTTGTCGTCGAGGAGAAGCTGCCCTACTGCCCTGCCAAGTCTTTCCCAGGTGGCTGGACCAATTGGAGCCCACAACCAACAACACCCAAAACAAATGCAAATGCCACAATGATTGCCTCCATTCACATATATCGTGGCTAGGGGTGTCTATTCAACGGATAATCTTTATTAGAATGTCACAAATATTGAGCCATCTCCAAGCCGAAGAACTGTAAGATCTCAAAGTCCAGGAAAAAGGGGAGAACGGTGAACTGATCAGGAATAGACACAAATCCATCATATCATACTTTTCCTCTCAGAACCAACACGATATAGCTGCTGTGATAAGAGAGAACTTGAATCTTGGAAACGACGTCTTTACTCCGGAAAATGCAAGCAGATATGAAGGGCTTTTGGTTCGAAAATGGACTGGTTTGAGCCGGTTGTTGAAGAAGGTCCGTCGTTTCCACAAATTCTTACGAGTCCCCTTGCAATCCGAAACTTCCAAAACACATGATTTCTGACTTGGAATAGACCTTGGATCTCGAGGCTCGAAATGCAGCTCTCGAATTGGAGCTCAAAAACGTGACACCAGCCTCTCGGCGGCATGAAGATCCAGTCTCTTGGCTACCAACATCACCAGCACGATATACTCTGGAATCACATCAGAAAGAAGTCAGATGCATCGCATTCCATCCAGTTTTCTCATCCCTGGCCTCCGGCTCGGAAGATTGCACCATCAAAATCTGGGACTGGCAACTGGGAGAGCTGGAAAAAACCATCAAAGGCCACACAAGGACTGTTACTGATCTCGATTTCGGCGGTCCTCGGGGCAAAACAATTCTCGCTTCATGTAGCTCTGATTTAACCATCAAGCTATGGGACCCAGCTAATGAATACCAAAATGTTCGCACGTTGCATGGCCATGATCATAGTGTTCTGGCAGTTCGATTTATTCCAGCAGGAAGTCAACAATCTTCTAGTAACCTGCTTGCAAGTGCCAGTCGAGATTCGACGATACGGATTTGGGATGTCACTTCGGGATATTGTGTATACACCATATCTGCTCATACCGATCCCATACAAGATATATGTCCATCCTTTGATGGTAGATTTCTTCTCTCTACCGGAGGGGACAAGACCTGTCGACTTTGGGATATATCTGCCGCCAAACCAGAATGTAAGCTTACTATGACCGGCCACGATAATTATAATGTAAGTACTGTACTACTATAAAACGCTTCTTTGGAAGGGTATAATCTCCAAAATACTTCTTTCCAAGCCTTCATATGGTTTCCCCATTCATATATTCTCACAAAATGCCAACTTTTCATTTCAGGAATGCTGTGCCATAGCACCTCCAACCTCATACAAATACCTCGCACTATTAGCTGAACTCAAAAAAGCACCGCCCTCTTCCAGCTCCGCTGAGTTCATGGCAACCGGCTCACGGGATAAACAAATCAGACTCTGGGACGCTCGCGGGATTTGTATCAAAGTACTGATTGGGCACGACAACTGGGTAAATGATCTCGTGTTCCATCCCGGTGGGAGATATCTTCTTTCCACCTCTGATGATAAAACTATCAGGTGCTGGGATTTAAGTCAAGAAGGCAAGTGTGTCAAGATCCTTTCGGATCATGGACACTTTATTAGTTCTATAAAGTGGGCTCCGAGTGTTGTAAATGGGAGTGATGACTTGTCGAATGAGAAGGATAGCATCGATAGGCAGATTCGATGTGTTATTGCGACTGGTTGCATCGACATGAAGGTGAGGATCTTTTCACCTTGACGGATGACTCAATATTTTACCTTTTGCTTGGATTTTGCCTATTTGCTTGTCATATCAATGAATGCATCATGCTTGCTTTTTCCAAAGATTTCGAGTTTTTTGAGGCTGTACGAAGTGTAAAAAAAGCTTCAAGTACAGCATACAAGGATGCGAGGTTGGAAACTCCCTTATGATCCCCTTTCCCTCCTGTTGTTATTTTAAGCGAAAGGGGGTTATATGCGTTATGTCAACGTGGTTACTTTTCTTGACAAAAATTCCATGGCATCATTAGAGGAACACAATGCCACGGCAGTTCCAGAAATACTTTTAACAAGACAGTTTCTTGTAGGGTACTTCCTGGTGTCGGTTCTCCAAACTCTATCTTACGACAAAACGATGCTTGGCGAGAATCTACCTCACCAAACTTAGTGTTTCACTACGGATTTCTACACATGTCCGAGACTCCTTTTCTGAGAACACCATGTTTGAATTCGAAATTTGAGCCGGTAACCATATTCCACGCGCCTAGTTTCTTTCGTTCTGAATTATGCTCGCGAACTGGTTTGGAATGAAGGAAATTATGAAAAGCCAAGTTGACTATCATTGAACTCAAACTTACCGAGGATTCCGGCAGCTTTTGAAAAGCCACGTACGAAGTACGAAGTAAAAGAAGTGGCAAAGTTGACTTGTCCGAACGAATTTTGGTCTGAACTTTAGAGTTGCAAGGCTGTGCTCACCGGTAGCTGGGCTTGAGGCGTTTGATATGTCTCGGCATTCTCATCCGAACAGGCGGCTAGCTTGTCAAACTCAGTCTGAAAGAGTGTTCAGAATTCCTAAAAAGGCAATTTCCATTTTTGATGCAGAATGACCCGGAAATTGCGAATCTTTAACTTTACTTGGGGATGGGTTCCTCAATGCATTCATTTGCTGGACATGGGGTACTGGGGTAACACATAGGACGCGGACGCATACTGAAGTAATTGATGAAGTACAAATACAGCTTCCCCCCCTCACCTTTCTTTCCTCTCCACCCGCAGACTACCAGTTGCATTCGCTCTCTTCAAACAAGTCACTCGAATCCAATCATTCTTTCGTTCAATCCGTCTACATACATTCGCTTATCCACCAACCACACATCAACCCCCAAATCCATAATCATGCAATTCTTCAAGCTCGCCGCTGCTTTCCTCCCCCTCGTCTCCGCCTTAACCATTAATCCAACTCTCAACTCCAACTCCCTCTCCAAACGCGCAGAGCCCTGTGCCATCGTCGGAGAACACACCGTCGTTTCCGGAGACACCCTCGGCGCCATCGCCACAGCTGAAGGATCAACCCTCGCAGCAATTGTCTTCGTCAACAGAAACATCACAAATGTGAACTTCATCTCCATCGGGCAGGTGATCCTCATCCCTGATGCGGCATGCAACGACGTTGCTCCCCCAATTGGAGTCACCCCAGCTACAACCTCAACCTGCGCTCCCGTTGGAACAGCTCCAACTTACACCATCATCGCGGGAGATACCTTGACAATTGTCGCCGGTCACTATGGCATTACTCTTGAGGCTCTTGTTGCTGCCAATACCCAGATTGCGGATATCAATGTCATTGATGTTGGGGATGTTATCAACATTCCAGTCTGTACTTCATAGATTGTGAGAGGACTCTTGGTACTAGGGGGAGAGGTGGACCTCGGGAGCTGACGATTTGATGCTTTTGGGGGGATGTATGATTAGTTAGGATAGGGAAAGTCAATAACAATATTACCAACCCGATATTTATATTCCATTTCGTGTGAGTTGAAATTTGAAAGCCTACAGGTAAGAAATAAAAACACCTTGTGTGACATGAATTATTCGTTGATCAAAAGTAGGTAAAGTAGTTCTATAAGTCAATATGTTTATTCTAGTCCCCAATGGAGTTTTCTCAAACTTTTTAGAATCATATGATCCATCAAACAAAGTGGGAAACACTTAGCGTAACTAATAGCTGATGTAATTACTCGAAGGTTCCAAGGTTAATCGAATAAGACAAAGGCGAGGCAGAGGAGATTATGCATTCTACATCTTCAGAAAGTCCTGAACTTTCTAGTTATCTCAAGTTGTCGCGAAAAAGGTGGACTTTTAGTTAACAATGTAAAGCTACGATATAGTTAGTCAACATAACAATGGCTGAATCAAGCATGCCAGGAAATATTGTCTTTCAGCCTCATGCTTTTAGTCGTTGCTCGCTTCCATCGAGTCAACCGAACCTGAGTCCAAGGAAGATGAACACCCAGAAAGAAAGTGTCGCCGTGTACATTGGTGTTCGTCGGTTTCATCTCAACCTACCAATGACGCCTTGCTAATTTAATCACCTATTGCCCTTTCGCTCCTTATCCCAAACAAGAAAATCGCTCGAATCCCCTTTCCAGTCCTAACGACATTGTTAAGGGATTCTAAAATTTGATGTTACTCACACGTGAGTTTCAAGGAGGAAGCGAGGATTACTAGTGGTGTGCAACTTTTTCTTTCAATAACCAACCGATTTTGTCAAGTCCCCTTGCTTGACAGCTGAAGCTCTGTCAACTTTCTTTGTTCATTGTTCAAGTCTTTCAAAAGGATGATTAATTCAATTTCATCACAAAATATTTCTCCAAGAAACCATCCTAGACACACAATTTAAAATGGACATTTTCCAAGAAAATATAGACGACACATCATCGATATTCCGAGGTGTAAAGATTGCAACCCTCACGATATTCGTTAACCTGTCTTTACCTTTCGGATTGTATGGACTGTACCGATTTTTCATAAGGCAAACTCTCCGTCGCGCAGTGTATGGCGCAATAGGGGATCTTGAAGATGCATATCGCGACGCCTACGATGCTATTGACGGATTCCAAGACTTCGGTATTTCTCAGTTAAAATTACAATCATGGGACGTACCGAAAGCGAAGCAAACAGGAGGGGATTACTATTCCGCGACGACAGAGAAATTACGCAAATACCACGACGAATTGAACGAAGAGATCAAGGAATACATTGAGGAGAATTTAAATCACCAGTTCCGTGACTCCTTGAAGGTTCTGATCGTGGTTGTCAAGGATCTATACTAACCCACAAACAAAGTAACAGATGGTTTCAAAAAGCTTCTGTATGGACAAAAACACCAAGATAGTGCCGAGCCACCCCTCCTCCCGGCCGCGAGAACGCTGTTGCGAATATCAGAAGAGCTCGCTGCATTCGAGTGGTACCCACAGCGTATATCAGATGACCCCCAGGCAAAGAGAATCGCAAGCAAAGCCGCCGAGATCGAAAAATTCATCGAACTAGAAGCGAAAAAAGTCATCCAATTCCAGCCAATAAACCGCTCCATACAGACTAAGGAGCTACAAAAAATCAACGCAAAGGAGGAAGCGGTCTTAGAAACCTTCAAGAAAGCGAAGGCAAATCTCAAGGAAATGAATATAGAAGGCTTGATCCATACTGAGTTCCACAAGGAGAGACCGAGCGCTATTACTGCTGTAATCCGTGGCATTCGTTACGTCTTACTGCGTGTTGTTGTATATTTTTCCTTCTACGACACATATCACAACATTTCGAGCTTGGGATTCTCCCATCCAATGAACGCATTGAAACGCCTGCCTGTCCGTGGTAGTAAATTAAGGATGCGTGCTGCGACGATTCTGAAATTCGCGGATTGGATTGGGCCATCATCGGACCAACTACCTTTCCTATATACTGAATTGGTTGGTCGGGATGCCCAAGTCAACGCCCAGAAGTGGGAGAGACTTGTAGAGTGGAGCTTGACCGAAAGAACGGCAATTGCCTCCTTTTCCTCTTCTTTCCTTTTAGGTAGATAGCTCTCGTTATTTCGAAGCTGTTTCAACATTACTATAAATACTCAGATCAATAAATAAAACTTGATTACTCTAAATATCAAATATGAAGTATTCTAAAGTGATTACTTTATTTACTCAAGACAGGAAGAATAACCACTTCATAGGTAGGAACGTTTACTACGGTTTGTAGTACTACTAAAAGCCGCGTAGAGTCGAGTTGAGTAGACGATAGAACTTGTACTCTACTTTAATCAGTCCCTAAGTTACTTAGAGTAACTCGGAGTAACTCGTCCTGATCTACGCCCAAGAGCGAGATACGAAGCAAGGGCTCTGGAGTACATCAGGCTCCGCATTTCTAGAAACAATCCTAGAGTATCAAGGCACTCGGCTAGAGCAAAAAAAAAAAAAAAAAGTTATTGGGCAAAGAGTGTATAAATTACTAACACACTATTCCACAACAAAACTCCAAATGTTGCTTCTATAAAAGAAGAAATAAACAACGCCACCCAAGTTTCATCTAATCGCCGCAACTCCCAAACCGCAAAACCAATTCTAATGCAACATGAAATCCTTATGTGTCCATTTCTCCGTCGCCTTGACCTTAGCCTGCTTATGGAAAGCGATAGGTCTTCGGCTCTCAAGTTTACCCCTAACAAGAAGATTTCGATATCTATCCTTCAAAAGATTACCCTCTGGTTTCAACAGCCTCAAAGACTCCTGTAATTCGTCTGGGAGAACCAATTCTAACTCTCTCTCTGGAAGAGCAATCTTCCCCAGTTTCCTTCTTCGAAGCTCGAGGTCGTCACCATCGCTACTATCCGACTTCTGGGCTTCAAGCATTGCGAGGGCGCGTGCCTTCTCCTTCTCATTTAAGGCCTTGGTGATCTTCTTGATGTTTGCCGTCTCCTCGTTCTTCTTCTTGATATTTGCTGCCATCTTTGCTTGTCGTTCGGCCTCCTTTCTGCGCTTTATCTTGTTTCTCTGTACTTGGGTTTTTCTTTCTGGTCGCTTGGCGTTTAATCGGACATCCTCGGTACCGCTCTCGAATCCCTCCCATGCTGAGTCCTCTTCCCACTCCGATAAATCGGCTCTGGCTTCCGCTGCGTCGGCCTCGGCGGCTGATTTGGCCATTGCCTCAAGTTTGACCTTCTCTGCTGCTGCTATTTCACGTCTTTTGTTCTCGGCCGCTATTTCCTTCTCTCCCTCGTCAATCAATCGCTGTTCGTAATCGGTGTAAACGGGATTGTAACTATATCCACCTTCCGGTTTCTTGACGGCGGGGATGTTCTTTCCACTAGCTGCCAACGAAATTGGTTTCTCCTTCAATGTTTTGGGCGCGACTTTCTTCTTGGATTTCTCGAGGAAGGTAAATCGGGGGTCAATCTTGGCTTCTTCTTCATCCCTCGCGACATCCCATGGATCGAATGATGCCTCTTTAACCACGAGAAAAGCCTCCTCCTTCTGTCCATCCGCAATCTTTCGAAGTCGAGTGAGCTCCTTGTGCGAGACGTAGCTAGTTCTTTGTCGTTTGGGTTCGACTATGCCATCGGTGGTTTTATCTTGGGGGCGTTTTCGCATAGAAACAGCGGGGACTACGGATCTCTGGGCTATGATCTCATCCGCCTTGAGAGTTTTTGGGGTTTTGAGATATTTCTTTGGGATAGCCTCGTCTCCAGCGACATCGACCATGAAGAGATCCTCGGAAGGCTTCTCAACAATTACACCTCTGAAAAACATCATTAATTTTCAATTGCGTTATATTTGGTGGCAATTCAATCTTACCCTTTGATTATTTGTTCCCGCACCTCCTCCAAACCCTCCTGTACATCGGTGACATCGACATTTTTTCGCCACGCTTTCTTTCCTTTTCGGGATGGTTGTTTGTGTTGTGCGGGAGCTTTGGAAGCAAGAGCCACTCCTTTTGGCATAATAATTGGCATCTTGGCAGTTGTTTGGTGGATTGCGCCGGTTTGCAAGATGTTACCAGAGTGAGAAGTAGAGATATTTCTGAAAATTATCGAACAGCGCTAAGCTATCGGGCAGCGGGGGAAATAATCCTGCACGTGTCACGTGAAATTCATTTTTGGAGAGGCAACCAATCAGGAGGAAGGATCAAGTACGACGGGGGCGGAGTCTTGAGTTGGCCAAGACAAACGTCTGAATAGCGAGCGATGCACTCCTTTTCTTTGACCTTATTCACGGCCAGTTCTTCTGTCCAATAACCAGCAAAGAATTCTCCCACAAGCTATCTGACGAGACCACGAACTTCTGTACATACGCCAACCATCTAATATTTAAAACAACACCTGTAATCGGCATTCCTTAATTCCTCCAGCAACTTTCGAGCATCTTTCATCCGACACCATGGCGCAAGCACCGGCCGGAGGCTCATACAATAATCCCTTGAAAAAGTTCAAGTATGTTTGGAATGGCATGGACTGTAGGATATGCATGCTAATTATTGCGCAGGCTGGTATTTCTAGGAGAGCAGAGTGGTAAGACATCTGGTGGATGAAAGTCAAGAATACAATGCTGATATCTATCTGAAGTGGGCAAAACATCTCTCATCACACGATTTATGTACGACTCATTCGACAATATGTACCAGGCTACAATCGGCATCGATTTCCTCTCAAAAGTAAGCAAAAGCAAAAGGATGGTGGATTATGCGGAATCAAAACTGATATTTGGGGCAGACGATGTACCTGGAAGACAGAACCGTGCGGCTACAATTGTGGGATACGGCAGGGCAAGAGAGATTTCGAAGTTTGATCCCTTCATACATCAGAGACTCAAGTGTGGCAGTGGTGGTATATGATATTTCAAGTATGTATCTCCTTTTTTATCTCACATACCACTTCTAATCCCTTCGCAGACGCAAAGTCATTCCAGAACACGCGGAAATGGGTCGATGATGTACGCGGTGAACGAGGAAATGACGTTATAATTGTGCTGGTGGGAAACAAGACCGATTTGAACGATAAGCGCGAGGTTACGACACAACAAGGCGAGGAAGAGGCTAAGAAGAATAACTTAATGTTCATCGAGACGAGTGCAAAGGTGGGCCATAACGTCAAGAATTTATTCCGAAGGATAGCACAAGCACTGCCTGGAATGGAAGGGGCAGAAGGTAGTACAGCAGCTGGGAACACAAGTAAGTTCATGCCTCCAAATATCATGAGGTTACATCTCTAATATTGGAATTAGTGATTGATGTTAATATCAACCCCACACCGCAAAACCAAGAAGGTTGTGCTTGCTAAATGCAGAAGGGAAGTGGCGATAATCATTCTATTCTTCGGCTTTTGTTTTATAGGAAATGTTCAAGGATATCGAGCATAGCGTTCAACGGATTGATAGCATTGTATGATACCGGCACTTTTATTGGCGTACACGTTTACTTGTGGTAATTATTGTAATATCCGCTTTACTACCCACGTTGGTTTATAGAGCATAATAGACATGATTTCTGGTCTCCTCAACCTAGCCTTCATCCTTTTCGGAGTTGCTTTTCTGGGGGCACAGTACTCCTCAACATTTGTTATACATTCGGGTTTTAATATGCCCTCTATGGCGTTCTTGCCTCCCTATCCACAACTTACTCTGTTCATTTGATAGGTGCTAGCCAACATACGGTAGGGCAAATATGCAGAGCCACATAGGAACCACAAGTAGACGGCCCCACGAATTGGAAATTGTGCAACTCGTACGTTGCGTGAGGTAAGTGACAGTGAAACAGTGACAGCGCGCAATCGCTTTTGTTGTACCTAGTAGGCGAAAATATCTCCATACTCGAGCGACAGGAGCTGAGGAAATAAGAGGTGCTTTCTCTGCCATTCATTTTATAAGTTCGGGTCATTAAGAGACTTTTCACACCTCCTTTTAACTGGGCTGTATTGCAATATAGAAGTTGTTGCACAGGGATTATGTTATTTTAAACCAAAATTGTGATTGCGCCCCGCCAAGGAATGGAGATTCAGGATCCTGTCCGAAGAAGCCGATGAGTTCTTCTGCGACTTCTTTCTTCCTTTCACAACAACCCTTCGACGACAATTTCGCAGCTGTTTCTCACAGCGCAAGTATATTCGGATCGCAAAGATGGCTTTTCTACCACGATGGTTACGATTGGGAGTCCCCCGCCCCAGAGTACGTTGTTTCCCCATCGCCCCTCGTGCCCCTGAGGAATCGCAGACTCTGCTTGGATCAAAGAAATGAATACTGATAAATTTTGCAGACGTTCGTCTACTTCATGAGTCTACGAACTGGAGTAGAACTTATATCCCTCTCGATGCTCTTCAATAAGCTCACAGGCTTCTTCGGGCTCCTTGCTATCGTTACCGGCTTCCACATATCACCGCTACAACTGTCAATGTACCTCTACTCGGTCGCAGCGCTCGTTCTCCTCGCCTTCCTAGCACCACATATACGCAAACAGAGTCCCTTTCAATGTCTCGCGCTTGCGTGGCTATATATATTTGACATGGTTATCAACGCAGCGTTTACTGCTGCTTTTGGAATTACATGGTTCCTCGCTGTAAGCGCCAACAAATCCGGATCTTCAATACCTAGCAATGCACCAGGTGGCAGTACCATCGACGAGACCGCAGGATTCACGAGCCCGAAATATAACACATCCGGGGTGGAGGTTGTTGTTACCGCTGCAAAGGGGGCCACTGCTGGACAAGAAGCAGTTGCGTATACATTAGGCGCAGCAGCCTCGAGTGGAGGAAACCCAACTGTGGTTCATGGGGTTGGAGTTGAAGAGAGCATTCCAAGTCTCATGCTGGTGTTGATTTTCACCTTAATTCGGGTCTACTTCATTTTGATTGTGATGGCGTACGCAAGACAGGTTCTCCGACAACACATGTACTCTACCTCGTCGACCAAATTACACCTTCACACTGATGGCGCCAACGATTCCCCGGCCGACAACCCATTCGCCGCTGGATCACACGAGGGAGAGGGATGGAAGGGAAAGCTTGGGAGAATCATGGTCAAGGTTGGGGAGAGCTATTGGCTTGGAGGACAGGCAGATGATTCATGGGTGAAAGGTATCGACGGAAGATTCAAGACCGCGAAGACAGGGCCACCAGGAACATTTGAGAGAGAACGAAGGGCAAGAAGTGGAACAGGACCACCCGTACCTAAACTGGCCAAGAATTTCGGAAAGGTCTGAAGACTACAAGAAGTATGGGTGAATGTCTAAAGTTTGGAATCAAAGGTCCGAGGTTGGATGCTGATTATCCCTGGAATTGTAAAGTATGAGGCGGATTCAAGCCATATGGTCAATTATACTGGGCCTGTGACAAGGCGTTTTTGGGTAGGATAGGAAGGGATGGAGGCAGCATTTTTGGGTGTTATCCTAGAGCCAATTAACTGGGTGCTGGGTTGATACGATACAGGAGTCGGGGTGCGCGGTACATACCACATAATGAGACTAGACTAATACAGCAATATTTGCTCGAATGGGTATCTTCACAGTGACAAATCTCTTCAGCTGTTTTCATAGTCAAACATCCCACCTCAATGGAAGGAAATGTCGATTTCTCATACAACTGAGGAATAGTTACAAATCATTACTTTACTCTCACAAACTGGACCGGTCCAGTCGGAAGTGTTGGCATGACACCACGTTATATTCCAAATCCCGAAGGCAGACGTGCATATTTTATATTGGAGCTTTGTGGAATCCCATGGGGTGTGCAGGGAAAGAGAAGAGGCTATTCAGACGACAGCATATCCAGTTCTACAGATCCGTCCCAACCAATATCGTCTTCGACGGTTAATATAAAGCTGTATCAATCTAGGGAATATCCTATCATCACCTGACTCGCCTTCTTGAATCAAGTCTGGCCTCTGACCTTACAAAGAAAATGAGAGGCATATATTAACTTGTGGTGTTGTTTTAGACAATTGCGTGCTCAATGAATGAGTAAGCATTTATTTCAATCCATCTCATTCGCCCCCAACAGCCGTCAGCCTCCGCATACCCCACTATATTGATAGAGAAACGCTGCATCTGGATATCCTTAAATGCAATTTTTAAAGATTGCACCACTTGATGCTCCTCGAAGGGTAATTGTACGGGCTGTCGTTGGTCGAGAGTCGTTATCCTTCCTTGCCGAGCTCGGAAGTCCCCTGTTGATAGGTGCACCGATAGGTAGAGATCTGATCTAGAAATTTTATTGTCGCGGCCAATTCTTCGCCTTCACTTCTTTCCCCAGAATCTACATCTACCTCTACTTGTTCTTCACTTGTGAGGGAATCAGTCGGGTTTGCCATTGAATTTCTCAGCTATGGCTACTGTCCCTTTGGAGATCCGTACACCGGGCGAAGCTGGTATGTATTGATCAACACTTGCTTGTGCTTTTCCCCCGCCTTCCACCCTTCTGGGTTCATGGGCATCTGCACAACCCCGCGTACCACTGGATTTCGTACTGGGTGACCAATTTACTAACATGTCGTCTGTAGTGGCACGAATTGCATATTTGTCCAGCGATGTCATTGTCTCGGTCCAGGCTGCTCAGTCAATCGACTCGGAATTCTCCTCTCATCTACAAAGATACGCTGGGCGAGGTGACAGAAGTCTGGTGGCAGCTACCGAAAGTGGTGTACCTGAGGTGCGTGAAAGATTCAACACGGGTGGAAGGTCACAAACTAATATCTTCGCAGATCCAAACTGTTAGACATAATGCCGATCCATTACTTTCGGTGTTCACGCCGATTCGAAATGGCAAACTTGTTGCCGTCACCACAACCTCCTCCATCCTTGTCTCCTCCGTTCCTCACTTATATAGACTCGCAAATCTCCCAGTGGTAATCCACGTCTCTCTCCAACCTTCCCAATACCCCGATTACTCGTCCATTACCTCAATTCGCAATTCTGGATTCACGTTTCTCCAATCGGAGACTTTGCAGGAGGCGCAAGATATTGCTTTGACGGCACATGCTTTGGCTATTAAATCTGGAAAGGGTGTTATACATTTCTTCAGCGCTGGAACTTCGGCCCAGGACAACTATATTCCCTCTGAAGATGCGCGAGTTGTTGAGGAAGTTCTCAATCTCGATACAGTCAGAGCTTTTCAAGCCAGCAAAATTGGTGGAACGAGTATTTATGCGGATGAAGGGAGGGTGGCGACCATTACTGAGGCTCACAGCGCTGACAATGTTGTTCCGGGGGCAATGGAGGGAGTGGAGGCTACAACTCCGTCAATTCAGCGAATCATCTCCGAGGTCCCATCGAAGGCTTCTTCTGTCGGTTCGTCGAAATCGGAGCGAGAGAGTAGTGTTGAAAGCAAGACTTCGGCTTCTTCAGCAACCACCGTTGAGCAAAGTACTGTCCGACCGGTCAATTCGGATGATATTTACAATTTCGTGTCAAGTATTTGGGCCCTTCTCAAGCAGCGCGTTGGAAGAGAATACACCCCATTTCAGTATTCTGGGCCTTCAAATGCCGAATATGCGCTTTTCGTCTTTGGGTCTGATGTAGGGGCTTTCGCAACAGAACTCGATGCTGCAAAGGCCGCTGATGTTTACGCGAAAACTGGTATCATCACGGCTCGATTATATAGACCATGGTTAGGAACCAAATTAGTCGCCGCCATTCCAAAATCCATCAAGCGATTGGCTGTTCTTGAACAAATTCGAAGAAAGACTACAAAATGGGGACCACTCCTTTTGGATCTCCTCACCACACTCAAATCTGGACCTGGAGGCGGGGTTGAAACCATTGTCGGACACCAATTAGGCTATATTGCGCCCGATGCTATTCAGCAGGCTTTACGAGGTGTTTTCCAGAATCTCAAGTCCGAGAAGCCCATCCAAAATCTCGAAGTAGGAAATCCGGAGGGCCCTTTAGAATCGGAGAGGGCCTATGATCTGTCGCAGCCAAAAGTTGAATCAGCATATATGAAGATTTTGAACCAGGTTTTTGGGCAAAGATTGTATTTGGCTAACGCACTTGAATCGCAAAACACCGGTATATCTGCTTCAATTGCATCAAATCCCGAGTTCGGGTTTGGTTCATTAGTTGCTAGAAAGGAGCACCGTCAACGATTGATTGGCGAGATCCAAGCTGCCGCAAACTCGAAATCGTTCGACAAGGAAGCAAAGGCTGTATTCACAAAGTGGGCTTCAGAAGCCGGTGACGAAAAAGATGTAGCCGAAATTGCGGATGAAATCGTTGCTTTGCTCGAGAAGGATGGCTCTCCTAAAGCGAAAGAACTACTTGCCAATAAGGAATTATTTCGAAAGGAGTCCCCTTGGCTTGTGGGATCAGATGCTTGGGCATATGATCTTGGAAACTCTGGTGTTCACCATGTTATCGCTTCTGGTGAGAATGTTAACATGCTCATCATTGACTCAACCCCATACTCTAAACGATCGGCTGCAGATGCTGCAAGACGAAAGAAGGATATTGGTCTTTACGCCATGAACTACGGCAACTCATATGTTGCATCTGTCGCTGTTTACAGCTCATACACTCAAGTTCTGCAAGCAATGATTGAGGCTGATCAATTTGATGGTCCATCAGTTGTTGTAGCTTATCTTCCATACTTCAAGGAGAACGATTCGCCTTTAACCGTCCTCCAGGAGACGAAGAAAGCTGTGGATTTGGGTTACTGGCCATTGTACAGATGGAATCCTCAGAATGAGACCCGTGGAGAACCAAACTTTTCATTGGATTCCGAGCGGATAAAGAATGAGCTTAAGGCATTCTTGGCTCGTGACAATCATCTCACACAATTGATGAAGAGACATCCCGAGTTTTCGTCCAATTTGGCTCAAGATTACGGAGCTGAAGTCCGAGCACTCCAGAAGCGCAACGCAAAGGATGCTTATGCTCAACTACTCGAGGGACTTTTTGGGGCACCTTTGACTGTTCTCTTTGCATCTGATAATGGAAATGCCGAATCACTGGCCAAGAGACTTGGTAATAGAGGAAAGGCTCGTGGTCTCAAGACAATTGTGATGGCTATGGAGGACTACCCACTCGAAGATTTGCCAACCGAAGAGAACATTGTCATTCTTTCAAGTACGGCAGGTCAAGGTGAGTTTCCACAGAATGGACGTGCTTTCTGGGACGCCATCAAGGATAACACCGAATTGGACCTTGCGAATGTCAACTTCTCCATCTTTGCCCTTGGTGACAGCCATTACTGGCCTCGCAAGGAAGACAAGCACTACTACAACAAACCAGGAAAGGACCTCGACCGCGTTATGGCAAATCTTGGAGGGAAGAGACTTGCAGAAATCGGTCTCGGTGATGACCAGGATCCTGATGGTTACCAGACTGGCTATCAAGCTTGGGAACCTCTTATTTGGGCTGCTCTTGGTGTTGATAAGGTTGAGGGTCTTCCAGATGAGCCACCTCCAATCACCAATGAGGATATCAAGTTGGCATCCAACTTCTTGCGAGGAACCATCGAGGAAGGTCTACAGGACACCACCACAGCCGCCATTTCTGCAGCTGATCAACAATTGACCAAGTTCCACGGAACCTACATGCAAGATGACCGAGATCTACGAGATGAGCGAAAGGCACAAGGTCTTGAGCCAGCATACTCTTTCATGATTAGATGCAGATTACCTGGAGGTGTCGCAACTCCTTTGCAATGGATTCAGATGGACGATGTCAGCAACAACTTTGGAAACGAGACTATGAAGTTGACCACACGTCAAACTTTCCAATTCCATGGAGTTGTCAAGACCAAGCTCAAATCTGCCATGAGAGGTATTAACCAGTCTTTGATGACTACGATTGCCGCATGTGGTGATGTTAACCGAAATGTCATGTGCAGTAGTTTGCCAACGGCTTCCAAATACCATCGTGAGGTCTATGCAAGCTCAGCAAAAATTTCAGATCACTTGTTGCCATCTACCACTGCTTATCACGAGATTTGGCTCAAAGATGAAAATGACAAGAAGACTCAGGTTGCCGGTGACGCTGTTCAGGATTTCGAACCTCTGTACGGTCCTACCTACCTCCCCAGAAAATTCAAGATCACAATTGCCATCCCACCACACAACGATACTGATGTCTACGCTCACGATGTTGGTCTCATTGCTATCAAGGGCAAGGATGGCCACCTTGCTGGTTTCAACCTTCTCGCTGGTGGTGGTATGGGTGTTACGCACAACAACAAGAAGACTTACCCACGAACTGGAAGCACGCTTGGTTTCGTCACCACTGATCAAATTCATATCGCTTGTGAGAAGGTGATGCTTGTTCAGCGTGATCATGGAGATCGCAAGAATCGAAAGCATGCTCGTCTAAAGTACACCATTGATGATATGGGCGTTGACGTCTTCCGCAGCAAGGTCGAAGATCTTTGGGGACAGAAATTCGAGAAGGCGAGACCTTTCCACTTCCAGAGTAATATTGATACCTTTGGATGGCAGAAGGATGAGGTTGGACTCAATCACTTCACCTTCTTCATTGAGAATGGAAGGATTGAGGATACGGCTGACTTTCCGATGAAGACTGGGTTGAGGGAGATTGCTAAGGTTCATAAGGGCGAGTTCAGATTGACTGGGAACCAACATCTTATCCTCAGTAATGTGGATGATGCGGACTTACCGGCTATGAAGAAGATGATGGCCAAGTACAAGCTTGACAACTACCAGTTCTCTGGTCTGAGACTTTCCTCTTCCGCCTGTGTGGCTTTCCCTACTTGTGGACTGGCTATGGCGGAGAGTGAACGGTACCTCCCGGTTCTTATCTCGAAACTTGAGGGTGTTATTGAGGAGAATGGGATGAGACAGGATAGCATTGTTATGCGGATGACGGGGTGTCCTAATGGATGCGCGCGACCGTGGTTGGCGGAGGTGGCATTTGTGGGGAAGGCCTTTGGAGCTTACAACATGTACCTCGGAGGTGGGTATCATGGGCAACGCTTGAATAAGCTGTACCGAAGTAGTATCAAAGAGGACGAGATTCTTGATATTATGAAGCCATTACTCAAGAGGTATTCCCTTGAGAGAGAGGAGGGCGAGCACTTTGGGGATTTCTGTATTAGGATTGGGATGATCAAGGAGACGACTGAGGGGAAGACGTTTCATGATGATGTAAGTTTTGACTCCCTGCACTGACACCGCGGAGAAACTAACAATTGTTATAGGTTGCGGAAGAGGAGAGTGATGAGGAATGAGCATTCGGCCTTTTTGGCATTCTTTCTTTACTCTCATTCCACGATTTGATTTGATTTTCCAAGTACTGCGTGCATGCGTGGCGTTTAGCGGATGCGGTGGATCAACCCTTTCTTTGTATATGAGTGGATTCTTTCTTTCAACAAAAAATTTGGCGGATCATCACGGAGAGGAGGGAAGGGTTGTAAATAGAGCGTTGATAAGGGGTTGATGAATTAATTTGATTATGTGTTATGAAAATTTGGGGTTCTTGGGGAAGTGAGTTGGATATGAAGGTGAGAAAGTGAGGATGTGAGAATGTGAGGAGGTGAGGTGTGAAAGTTGAAATGGAATTAAAAAGGGCAGGCTGTTAATAAAAGTTGCAGAGAAGGCCAAGTAATTAGCAGGTTACCTACTAATTGCTACATAAAACATCCTGTAGAAATATCTTGTAAAAGGGGGGACAGATAATTGCAGGTTGCCTACTAATTGTTATATGAAAATTCCTTTTCTAACCCTTCTTCCTTTCTTGGGTTAGTGAAGGCGACGGTAGTTGTAAAACCCTGGTACTTTCTCTTTCTACGATTCTTGTAAGCTACAATACTTTTAGGAGAATTAAGTTCTTTAAAGATCCTATTATTCTAGTCATCTAAGAATATGTGCTTTATTTGTACTCCTGCTTAGTCTAGTTAGTTACGAACTTTTACACCTGTTGGTGGATGGTCGTAACTTCGTTGATGTAAATAAAATGTGTCCTGTGCATCGGAACAATTTAGTAAAGTACTAAAGTGATAATTATATTTACGAACACTTATGGAAATTGTTTAATCCCTTTCGCTCATCATCGACATAATTGAAACCACAAGACAACGCCCTCCCTTATTCCCCAATGTCCACTTGCCGCCCATTCACCTAATCATCAACATCTCTCGGATCATTCTTCGCCCAGTACGCTTCATAATCCTCCTCAGACTGAGTCGCAAATTCAGTAGGTCTAGTCAACGGTTCGAACGGCACCCCACGATCCTCAAACTCCTTCATCCTCTTCCTCGTCGCGGGCTTGGAAGTATTAACACTATAAACCTTGATCCGATGACAAGAACTCGTAACATGCAAACCCCAATTCCACGCACTCCTCACAGCCGTGGGTTGGGTGTTGAGCGAATTATCCCAACACCTAACCGTAAGCTCAAGCCAACCCTCCGCATCAACAGGAAGGTCCATAAACCAAGTTCTCCAAGCAAATTTATGTTTCTTGGACAAATTCTCGACGGGTACGGGATACCACACGAATCCGCCATCAGGAGAAACTTCCACGCGTTCGGGCCATCGACCACCGCCTGAGTATGCCCAGCCTTTAACTTTCATGGTTCCGGAATGGATTACGACGTCCTTATTCCAGGGAGACATGATTGCGGATGAGACGGGCATCTCTTGGATTTGAATTCCTTGGGTCAAGGATTGATTGTGCTTCCCTACTTGGCCGTTGAAATAGAGGTATTCTTTACTTTGAACAGGGGCGCGAGAGGGGTGCTGGATGGCTTTAATTCTGTAGAGCCATTTAACTGAGCGTGCTCCGATATAACCGAGGACTACGACGCGGAGAGGGTAGCCGTGGATTTTGGGGAGCGGTTTGCCGTTCATTTCCCATGCTAGGATGACTTCATTGGCTTTGACTTTTGACCAGGGGACTGAGACGAGGTAGTTTTGTAGTTGTTCCTGGGAAAGTGTTAGTTTGGAGATGGGGGGATGGGAAGGGTGCTCACGTGTTTGAAATATGTATCTGCTCCGTAGAATTCGAGGTGTTTACCTCCGTCGATTAGACCACCACAATACTTGATTACTTTTTTCAAACTGACTCCGGTCCATTTGGCCGTTCCAATTGCACCTTCAGCCCATGGTGCATTGATCATTTCGTCTCCCTCTCCTGCGTACTCGGCGATTTGCTCGATTCTTCTCGTTCCACTGCATTGAATGGTTACGAGATTCGATTGGCGAGGAAACAGCTCCTCATTCTGAAGATCTGCAAACGTCAAAGTTTTTGGGTTTTTAACAAGTCCGTCGATTTCGAGAGTCAATTTATCAGCGTCGATGTCCGGAATTCCACCGTGATTTCGGACGAAATGAAGTGGATTTGGGGTAATGGGTTCCAAAGTAGTAAGACTCTATTCACTAGTTAGTCCCCATTCAATTCTTCACGTTTCGTTGAATAAAAACATACTTTAGGGGGTTCCCCATTATAAGGAAACTCAAGTAAATGCAAAAAATCTTCATGCTTCTCCTCAAGAACCCGCTTCCAGCTCTCCTCTGGCACATTCTCCAACGGCCCTCCCAGTGCTTTATGCCACATTTTCCATCTCGTTCCCTCAAGTACAGGATTGCTATCTGGAATGGGCCCAAGTTGGAATTCCGGTGGGGGAGGGAACTTGAAATTTGCCATCACGGCTGCTGCTTTGGCTTTCTTCTCGGGGTATTTCTCCCATTCGATGTAACCGTGCCATCCTTCTTTTTCCTCGGCGTATTCGACGTTGGGGTCGACATTGCATTTAACGTTTACTTCTGCGTGGCGGGATTTGATGGTTTCGAATGTGTCGTAGGTTTGTGAGGTGTTGTCACGGGGGGCAAGACCTTGTTCTAGTTTCCATTCATCGGCACGCTGGGGAGGGTTGTTAGTGAAGGTATGGTACTTGGATGGGAAAGATGTCTTACAGCTCGCTTAGGGTGGGCATTAGGTTCCATTTTGAAAAGTATATATGAGAAGTTGCCAAGTTGGAGAGTAAAACAATAGAGACCAATACGTTTTGAAAAGAAGAAAATTTGAGATACAAATTTCGGGGGGTTCGGGAGTTGAAAAATGCTTTTGGCTATGACAAAAGGAGGGGATTTATCAGTTCGTACTCTGACGTACCGACTTATTCATTCATGCCAAGGCAAAAAGGAGGGGCAGTGGGCACTCAACAAGGAATGGATTATGCACGTACTGGGGTTTACTAACCACCCACGATTCACATCATAGATTATTTTACAGATTGTGGATCGTTACATAACACTTAGTTCTGCTCTCTGCCAAATAAAGGCAATAAATGAATGTATTGATAGGCCCAATCGAGCTAGATACGCAACAACGGGATTAATAACCCTCTCGCATTGCATCAAAACGACTCCCCAATAAGCAATGAACACAACAGCTTCCCAAGGTTGATAAAGTCAAGGGTAAAAAGCAATAAAACCATCGATAACAATCTCAAAAACGTTCCTTTGTTACCCCCCATGCGAAGCCAGTACTTAAAGGGGACAAGTGTTTTGTAACGAAACCTCGGCACACAATTCTGGCGAGAAGCCATGTGGATTGTTGCAAAGTGTGTCGCATGGAGTATTCTCTGGTACAAACACGAGATGCCGATAGTTATCCCAAGGAAGTCTGAAATGCTTCGTGATGTCGTTGTCACCGCCCACAGCTTTATAACCAGCTCTGCAAGCACAGTGAAACTTGGTGCCAGTCGAAATACAAGATGTAGTAATGTCGCACTTGTTGAGACCGGAGATAGGGTTACAGGTCCCACAAGGCTTTGTAGTCGACGCACAGAAATTGATATCTTTCCAGGGTTTGCAGAAAGTAGTATAGATCTCGCAAACAGCATTGAAATCACCTTGTGAAGGAAGGGAACCTGGGGATATGTTGCAAGTTGCGCTACTTGCCAGAGGACCCCCAGCAGAATAATGCATGACGCTTTTGCAATCATAAGGACCATACATGTCGTAAATGTTAGGGTCTGCAATCTCATAATTACCCCAGTCGTTGCAGCATTTCTCTACTGCCCGAACTGCGGGATCACAACACTCAGGATAGAGTCTGTTTTCGCATCCTTGGACGGTCCAAGGTCCATATTTAGTACAATCGAAATTGATATTTGCAGCACGATCAGGTCGTGTTTGCTCGTGATGAAGGCCTATAGCGTGACCCAACTCGTGGACAACAGGTTCCAAACTTTGTCCGCAACTCATGCCGCCGACCTTATCGAGCCACTGAAGATTCATCCTCATGCCGACCCCGCCGTTATCGAGAGCGATGTTTGAGTTGCACCACCAGGAGTTTCCATCGTGTTTAGTGATGGTGAGAATTCCGGCAGCGGTGCCATCGTATGGACTTGGTGCCAACTGTTTGAATTGGAGGAATGGTGCACCCTTCTTCCATTCCTTAATTGCTGACTCGAATATGGAGCTAAGGGTTTCTCTGGTTTCGCACGAATCATATCTGTAGGTGATGGTGGCGTCAGGCCATGCATACTTGAACTTGACTCCAATACCTCGCCTTGAGGGTGGCCGTTGGGTGTTGTCAGACCAAGCAAGTAGCTGAGACTCGGGTCCCCAATTGACATCGTCGTCATAAATAACGTTGCGACCATCTCCGAGGGTATAGGTAATCCTTCGCCGTTCCCCAGTTCGGGGGTCGACATAAGAAACTGTTGAGAAGTTTGCCGCTGGAATTCTTGGACGTTGTATATTGATATGGAAAGGATGGCCCAAGGGGTACGTTGAGATATTCTGAGAAAGGACTGCAGATGCGAGGCACAAAATGCCGAAAAGTAGTGAGCGCATTTCAATGTGATTTGAGCGAATGTGAAAGGAGAGATGTGTATTGTGGGAAGAGGATGATATTCAAAAGAGAAACATACAAAACTTGGGAAGGCCGGAGTATTTCAACGAGATTTGATTGCTGGTCTGATCAAGAAAATTCCCACTCGGGACATGCCATTGATCATACTCTGTGAGCTGGAATAGTTTTCTGATCAAATGTTCTGTGATGGGCGGCGGCTATGCTTGCCGTGTGAGTACTTTTTAGGTCCGAAATATATCTTCCACGACTTGGCTGAGGAAAAGCAGAAGGCAACCATGAAGTAAGATTGGCTGGTCTTTTCAAGCCACTTCAGGCAAGTCATCAGTTTGCGAATAAGAACGGGAATATCCCACTCGACAAAGCCTTTCTCAGCCCTAGAAGTGGGTGAAGTCAGTTTATGCAACCACTCGTTCGACTCCGCCCATCTCATGACTTTAAAGTTGACTCCAACATTTGAGGCGTGTGATAGACCGACCGTTGCGGAGGCGCAAGGCTGCCAGCATGAAAGCCTTTGAAACGGGATGTCCCGAGGAACAGAACCACCCAATAAGAACTCTGAGAAGCAGAAAATCAACGAACCATCATGAAGTCATCTATTTCCATCTACGGTGTCTCAGCCTCGCAACTTCAGCTGTGGATTTTGCGTGTACTTGGAATACGGACTGCTTCGTGTTGGCTGGCCCAGTTACCATGACAGCAATGCTTTGGGCTCTCTGGCCACTGCAATCACTGAGCATCTGGCTTTTTGGTCGAGAAAAATCTGCTTTCACCAAAAGATCAATCTACTGTGGCAAGCTCCGTTTACTGGAGCATTTAATGCAGATGTTCGGAGAGGGAGGCTGGTACCAGTGAGGCAATGCGATGGCCATGAATCTGATGATATGTGACGGAACGGAAGCTAAGACACTGCTGGCAGCGGATAGATACGACGAAATGGTTGCTCCGAGTGATGTGGTGTTGTTGATGAAATAGAAAGGAGACGACGGGAGAGTTGAGATCTAGCGGGATTGGCGAGGTCATGTGATGAGACTTTAAGGCGGCGAGGAGAGTGAAAAGCGGGGAATAGTCGCTGGGAAGAACAAGGCTGAAACGCCAGCATTCTGCAGCACCAGTGAAAGCTATCTCCCTCTGTCCAGACGCGTCTTCGAATCGCCTTCAGAAAATTTGCCCTCCTGAGCCTAGAAGCCTAAGTCTAAAATTAAAATGCATTTACCCTCGCGGCACTAAAGCTCCGTACATAAAAGGACGCGATGAATTCTCTTCCGGCCTAGCTACCGACAAGGTCAGACTTGCGCTGTGACTTTGACTTTTGTGAGTTATATACTCAGGTTGATCATCCCTCTTGACGCCTCCCTGGACCTTACCCAAAAGAAGAAAATTCTGAAAGTAGAGTAATTTCAATGCTTTTGGTATGCCTTTCTTCATATATGTAGTACAGTAAGTGGTGCTCAAAGTGATGTTGTGTTCTTATTTGTTTGGATCAGGTGTACTACCTAGCTCCTGGTGGGAGGTTACGGGAAGTGCCTACAAAAATGTATATTAGTATACCTAGTGAAGTATTTAATAATACCTAGAGTAATGTAATTAATTACTAAACAATTTTATTTTCCCCAAAACATTGAGTATTAGTTGTAAATAACCAAGGCATTTTAATATATTTCAGAGTAAATTTAATTCTGTCTGAACAAATTTAGTCAATTCTGTCATTAGTGGACAAACATACCAGTTCTTCTTCCTATTGTAGTGTATTGATACAGATTATTAAAATTACGAGATAAGTGCCATGACGATCAACGTTTTACTATGTGCGGAAAGCGATAATATTCGCCATTCGACTGCCTGTATGAAGAACAGCGCGTTTAGTAAGAGTGGTGCGAGCAGGAACCGGGCTCAGTGCGTGACCTAAAACAGACACGAAAATCAGTCATCCTTAGAAAGGCTTCTATTATCTTCTTCTATTCATTTCTACTCAACGCCAAAGTTCAATTTCTAACACATCCCAGCCGGGCACCCAACAGTAGACCCATAAATATCCCCCGAAATCCCAAAAATCTGAATTACAGCATTAACAACACCTCCAATACCTTCTCCAGCCATAAACCCGGCCGCAACCCCATACCCATAACACCCAAAACTCCTCGCGTTCCTTTTATTCCAAATCCATCCCAAGATCGCGCCCATCAACATCGACAGCCCATAGACCGTTGCTGGGATAATGAACGCAAGCGCTACTACCATCATATTAGGGTGATAGGCTCTCACCCACTCCCATTTACCAGTCCAGAGAATGTGGCGTATAAGTACCATGATGGCGCCAAAAAGAGCAAAAAGGATAGAGAATGTGCGACTTGAAGGGGGGATGGGGAATTGTGGGTCGGTTACTGCGACTGCAACGGCTCGCCAAGCGGAGACGGAAGGGATATCGAAGGCGCATGTTTGTGCATTTGGGTCGTTGATACAAGGATATGCTATGGAGAAGAGAACGTATGTCGCTGGGGCGAGAAAGATGGCGAAGACTGTTCCTATTATTTGGCCGAACCATTGGAGACGAGGGGAGGTACGGAGAAGAAAGCCAACTCTGAAGTCTCCCACGAGATCTGGAAATTTTTTGAGAAATTGGGAATAGAGAGGTATCGTGAATACTTACCAGCAGCCTGGCTCGCCCCTACGCTGGCAAGAGCCCCTCCTAAAAGATTCATGCGTTGCATATCTGGTACCGACCACCCTTGGTTTTTGGTCGCAGCACCGAGTACTATCTGAGATGCCTTTGAAGCTGCAGTCAAAGGAGTAATATCTAAATTAGTTAGTATAAGCTAACCTGTACCAGAGATGCTGACCTACCCGTCGCGCCAGTTGACTGAATAGCCAAGAATGAAAAGAAGGCTGTGAGGAAAAGGGCCAGAAGTGTCTCCTTGACGGCCATGCCATATTGAACACTCATCACCAAACAAGATAAAACGACAACACCTACAAGGCCAGGAAGCCACATCCAAGTTCTGACAACATCGGTCTCATCGTCACTATTTTTTTCGATTTCTTTACCGTCTGTATCATCCCTTCCAGAAGGTCTCATTCGGTTGCCAGTTCGTATTGCTGTGACAAATCGGGTAATGAGTCTCCAAAAGACTTTTCCAGTAAGCCAGAATATCCGCCATTGACACAAAAGTTCGGTGAAAGAAACTACCACCATTCCCAAAACTCCAGGCCAAAGAAGCCAGAATCGCGGACTAGGATGATCCGATGTCGTGTACTCCCCTGAGAGAGAATTGTAGTTCATCAGTCCGTCCCATTTCGGGTCTTCGGTAGCCAAGTGACCAAAGGCAATACCTTTGTAAACTAACAACGGTCCGACAATGCCCCTATTATAATTAGTTCCAAAAATCAGAAGAGAACGATACGAAAGACGTACCAAGCGAGGATACTACCCATATAATACGAGACGGAGACGTTGATACCAGCAAGCATCCCACTACCCATAAATGCCGGTGACCACTCAATCAACCATCCCCAACTTTCAATCACCAACATCGATTTCCATTCTCCTCCACCTAGTTGGAATAACCAGGTAAACGGATGCCAATCCCACAATAACCCCATGGCGTATTGCGACAAAACTCGTAAGCTCGCCGCAGCAACAAAGGCCCAACTCAATGCTCTCATCTTCCTCAACGCCAAAGTCCCCCCCTCCGCCGCAAGATGCATACTCCGAATCGTGATAGCAGTAGCAGCCGACGAGGGGAAAACCAAATGCAACTCCTCGGCAACATAAATAATAAAGAACTTCCTTACTATTCCTATTAGTCTACCATTCAAAACTTCTCAAAGACACTCTGGAACCAACTTACAGGGAGTAGCAAAGAAAATCCCAAAGAAGCCACCTACGGCTGTGAGTGTTATGATACGCCAATAATCATTTCGCGGATTGTCTAATAGACCAAGTTGATACATAGCAGGAAAAGCAGAGGTGAACACATTACTCATTCCTCCAGCAGCCGTTGCCACGGTCTGAACGATATTATTCTCTCTCGCTCCAAAATCATTCCCGAGCCAGGGAATAGCATGGAAATACCTAGCCGTGAATTTCAGAACCGCGAATCCGACAATTGACTTAACCCTCATCAGTTCCAGTCCCAACACCAATACCCCTCCAAAAGAAGAATTCAGAAAAGTAAATGACATACCGCAAAAATATTAGCAGAAGCCGTCCAACCACTTTTGAGCCCCAAATAAATATTACTCCCATTGACTAACCCCCCACAAAGTAACCCGACCAACACTGCCCTCAGCGTAAGAATACCCCTCGTCTCATCCGGCAAATCATCAAAGGGGACAAAAGGGTTCTTAGAAAATTGATCTAGGAACTCATCGTCTCGCGGAGGATCATCAAGCGTTTCAGGAAACAGCGTGTCCTCTCCGGACTCCGAGTCGGTATCTGATTGTCCATCTAGGGATTTAGATAACAACGGCCTGGTTCTATATGTTAGAAAAAGAATGCGATGAGGGGGGAATTGGATTCAAACAAACGCTTCAGTTTCGTCGCTTGGAGGGGCCATGGTGGCCATTTCATAGGAGGGGTGCATGCTTGGTCATAGGAAGGGATTGTGGGCTCTCGTGAGGAGTTTACAATAAGAGTGGAATTTGAGCAACAAAGAAAAGTCAATCGCGAAAGACTAAGAAGGAGGGTATGAGAAAGCAAATGAAATAGAAGGTCCTGCTCCTCCAAAACAATTGAAAGTCCATGGAATCCGACGTACGCGGTCGAAACGTCAGGTCCAAGGTACCGAAGAATACCCGGAGGGATGCTGACCCTTTTGGCGACAGTGTATATCTGGTCTGTATATATTAACCTAGATCTTCTAGTAGATGTCTACCTCACTATGTTCATTTTCAACGCTCGGTTTATTCATTACTTCAGAACTTTCACGTCAACGAAGATATTCAAAAGAGTCCGAAATTTGAAGGGACAAAAAGCAATTAAATCATCTCAATCACAAAAAAGCGTTGGGATTAGCTAAACATTTCAGATAAAGTACTTTTATAAGTACACTAACTGTAAGAGCTATAAATAAACAATAGCACAAAAGACTCATACGAAGTTAAGTTTGAAATAGAGTCTTCAAACTCGCCATCAACCCTTCATATTAAAAAACCACTACCCATGCGCCGCAGTGCTAACGGTTAAGCCATTCCAGTTTTCATCAATTAAATATATATCTTCTCTCACTGGTACTACTAAGATACTTAGCCTCTGTCTGATCTCCATTCATGAAACTGGATAGACTAAACGTGCAGCAAAACAACCTTCAGACGAAATAAATTCCCTTTTCTTCACGTTCGTCTGATCTTCCCCAAATGCCTCTGAAGCTGGCGAGTGAAATACGAGTTGTAACCAACCCAGATAGTAACTACTTTTGTAATACATTGAAATACAACAAGCGAGGCTAATGACAACCTGAGGCAATCGCAATTCTCCCATTCCACAAGTTCTCAGATTAATCCCTCATAATTATCTCGAAACCAGTATTGTAAACTTGCGTTCCCTAATTTTCACTCGTCTAAAAATAAAAATAACGCCAGCAGCAAGTTGATCCAAGAAGCGGCCTCTTCCTCCCAACCAGAAGTAGTTTACACATAGTAGAATAACGAGGCCGGTGGTCCGTGCGCTTTCACACCAAGTTCACACCAAAAACCGCGGCCTCGTTATTCTACTACGTGGAGTTATGATATGAAATTTACTTAAGCACGCTTGTACAGCTTGGAATTCCCTAAAAGGTGTCTAATTCGCTAAGCTCTTAGTGAAAGGCATCGAAGCGCTAAAAAAGCTAGGCAAAGCGAGCCTACGAGAAGCCTAAAATACCGCCCTCTCACCAGTTTGTTCGTTTGCAATCTGTCAGGGTTCCTTTTCAGGGTAGTTCTATAAAGTCTCGATAATTTATTGCACCATGGTGTCTTCTGCAAGTTATTTTTAGATCATAACTTAACTTCACCGCACCCATTATGATTCTCGAGAATTCGAAAGTTGACACTACATTTTCAAGGCAGTCTAGGGTGTCACGAACCACGTGCTAACACGTGATAAGTGAAGACCAGGCGGCGTCCTGACAGGTTAGAACACTATTTGTATATAAACCCTTGGTAAAAAGCACTAGTACGGCATTAAGCCATTAGTGCGGGATCTCATTATGTTAGTAGGGATCACGTGATAGAGTCCTCACGTGATGAAGTCCTTGGGGGCCATTGGAGTCCTCAATATTTGGGACTCCCTTTAAGCGAGGGACTCCAACATGGGTAGTCCTCTTAAGCGAGGGACTCCAGCAGGGAACGAAGGTTCTATATAAGACTGGCACGTCTGCCATTAGATAGGAGCTTCGTGCTCAACCTCAATATTACATTGTTATCACTACCTTGACAGCTTTGTAGTTAAGTGACGAGTTTACCTCCGAGTAAACACCCAGTCCGCGATTGAACCTCTTTGCAAGAACAAACCCCAGCGATACTCAGTTACCTTAGTTAGTTAGTTTGAGAATCGTCACATAGGGGTGGAAAATATTTTGATAGCTTTTGAAGGCAATCCGCAGCGCAAAGATCCCGTATCAAATCACCCTGTAGTTTTGAGGCATCACCGAGGGGTTTCAAGCTGGAGATTTCCACCACATTGTTCATCGGAGTTCAAGATGCCATGTTCTTTTTGCCTCTCATAACTAGTTTTGCCCTAGGATAGTCTGGCATGCCCTGTACAGTGTGATGTAAGCGCACGTGATAAGAGCCAGATAGTAAAACTAAAATTACTATACATCGTCAATAATACTCTTGTACTGGTAGTATAAAAGATACTCCGGTCGATCTATACCACTATTTAGCCTAGTCTTATCCCACATTAGAAATTTAAGCGATTTACACCCTAAAGCGATCTAATCACGTGCTGAGAGGCTAGCTGCTAAAAATAAAGGTTGCCCCGCACCTTATCTCCCGGTCGTCGTCGACCTCATTCTCTCCCACAGCTCACTCCGCTAAATAGTCGGCAAGACTGTCATAAGCAGGTGCACGCTACTTACTCTATTGTGTTAACCTTATTTGACATTTCTCGGATTGTTTTGATTCCTCCTTGCTGGTTCGAACAGTCGTTTCAGGCGTTCATCTCCCCCAAAGCGTGCAGTGGATGTTAGTATGATCTCGACTGTACTTGTATGAAAGCTAAAAAGCGGATCTATATCAAAGCTAGTACTTAGCCGGTTCATCAACACCTCGGCATTCTAAGCTGTTTTTCATGCGGGTCTTTTGCCTCTATTGAAATCCCGACTATTGCCACCTGCGAAATGTCAAACTCCGTCACACTTTTCACTTTCCCCGATGGTGACTTGTCCATCGTTTTAAAACACCAAGAGGAGCGCGTTGTAGGCAAAGTGTCTTCATCCGCAATGTCCCTTGCCAGTCCGATCTGGCGGAAGTTCATTCATCCTGTAGGTTGCAAATTCGGACCCATTTTCCTATTTTAGTTGGGGGTCTGAGAGGTAGCAAACATGTTTTACTCGTCTTGTACTATTACTGCATTCAAAGTTAAACCTGGCTGAAGTCAACTGATTCCTGGTAACAGCCATTTGGCCGCCTTGGTCGTGCAAGGCGAGAATCCGAGCTCTCTGCAAATTATACCCCTTCTGAAAAAGAAGCAGATGCATACTCAAGTCCACACGAAGCTGACATCGAGGAACCGGTTGCCCTTAGCGGCGACCATGCTATTTCTGTGGATTCGGACAGCGATGAAGAAAAAGAGTTAGATTTTCAAGACGATGATTCGGAAGCTTTGCTTTTGCTCCTACGCATAGCTCATGTTCAGTTCGTTGACATTCCTAAAACTCTTCCCTATAAGACACTGTTATCTGTAGCAGTTTTGGTAGATCAGTACGACTGTGTAGAACTCATCCAACCTTGGGTCCAGAATTGGCTTGAGAATGAGCTGTCTGAGTCCCAAAAGTTCGGAAGGTCAAACTGGCTGTTCATCGCGTGGGCACTCGGGCGGGAAGTGGTTTTACACGACCTAGCTTCAAAATTCATGAGGGAAGTGACGTATTACGACGAGCAACCATACGCATCCTTCCTCAATTTCCTCCAGCCTGATAACTTTTTGGAGGGCCCATACCCTCCTCTACTCCTCGGTCAGTTTACATCCATGTTACTCTGTTGCAAGGTGCTTATGAAATTGCAGAAAGTATCCTCGAGTGTCGCCTGCAGGAAATCCAATCACTACTAGACATGGTGTATAAAGTTGTGCGAGATCTCGAACGGAAGTTTCCCGAAGGCATGTCGCCAGTCCTACCCATATTAGAGCCCCGTGCCATCAAATGCCTTCATGGTAACAAGGGTTGCGATGCAATAACGTATGGATCTCTTCTCATCAATTTGTTGGAGATTGAAATATGGCCGGCAAAAAGTGCAAATCAGGTTACTAAATCACTGGATATACTTTTCGGGCAAGTCAAGTATATACAGGTTCAGAGACTTCCAGATTTTGCAGGCGGGACACGCAAGAGTCACAGAGACTGTTTTCCAATTGATTTTCAAAAAGAAGTCAACACACTACTTGCTCAGCGCCGGTCACCTGTACTGGATTCACATACCCGTCATATGCGAATTCAGAACGAGAGACTGAACCCGCGAAGTTGAGACTAGACTATCTCTTATAGAAAGTGAGTTGAAATTCACATAACTGGAAGTGGGTTTGTTCAAGGCGTATGCATGATAGATACTTTCTAATATCTGGGGGTATAAGGTGCGCGATGGGTTTTTACTTTAGCTCACTCCGAAGTTCTGACTGTTCTCGTATGTCTCAGATTTCGTTCCGCTGTTTTTACCTTCTTCTAGATTTCCTTATATTATTACTACATATTTTTTGTTTCAATTTTTACAATAGCCAAGTATTGTTTAGTTGGATCAGCACGTATGTAATGAATGCAAGTTCTGATGAATTACTGCAGACAGTTTTACCCAGCACGCCAGTCACCGAATTATTGTTTCAAGCCTGTTCAAGCAGATCAAATTTACTAGGTGAATAGCACCCTGCTACTAGTTACCGCTCAACTGGTGTCTTAATGCTGCTAGCGCGTTTCTGTGGTCTATAAATACCTTGCCACAGATAGAGAATCTCAAGCATTTTCCATGCCACGTCTTTCAGCACACTTACCAAAATATTTCTTTCTTTGCCACAAGTATATTTCCCCTTGAAATTGTGAACAATATGCTAACAAACGGTAGGGGAGAGAGCAAACCTAAACCTCGGTTCTAGACCATCTGTCTAGGGCAAAGACCACGACTAGCAATTCTACCGTCATCTACTTCCTTTCCCACCTGGGCATATCACAACAACTTCTACTTCTCTGCCTGAGTCAAAGCTCGCAGCCATGAGCACCTCATCGCTAGCTGCCTCGCTTTTCACCTTTGAAGATGCCGATTTGCCTATAGTTGTGAAGCACAAAGGGGAGCGTGTCATTGGAAAAGTGTCTTCGGTTGCTATGTGTCAAGCTAGCATTTTGTGGAGAAAGTTCATTCGACCGCTTTTTGGTCGTCTTGGGTCTACAACTGGCCAAGAAACTGAGGATGGGGAGGATCTTGGTGAATTAGTCATGGTTGTCGCTTCGCATGAGACCTCTAGGAATGACGAAAACTCGGACCCCGGTGAATCGCAACTGGACTTCCAAGAAGACGATTCGGAAGCCTTGCTCTTGCTACTCAAAATCGCGCATGCCCAATTTGTTACGGTTCCATCAACACTGCCATATAACACTTTGCTGTCTGTTGCAGTGTTGGTGGATGAATATGATTGTGTGGAGCTTATTCAACCTTGGGTCAAGTCCTGGACTGACGATGCCGAGGATGAATCCCAAAAAAGGGCCAGGAGAGTTGGCTGTTTATCGCATAGGTTCTGGGCCAATAAGGAATTTTTGAAAGCTTGGCAAAGAAGCTCATGATCAATTCAAGTTCTTTCGAGCTCCGCAAACTATTAAATTATCAAATGCCTCCTCTGATTATTGGTAATATCCCTTGGGTTTCTTGAATACGAGCGTTGACTTACATAATTATAGAAAGCATTATCGCACGTCGCCAAGAACAGATCAATCGGATTCTTCAGGTCCCATACAACCTCTTGGAACGGCTGGCAAGAACGCACGCACAGCGACTATCTTCAGAAGAGGACTCCAAGCGCCGAGTTTGGAAAGAATGCATCAATCGCAATCGCGATTGCATAGCTTTTTCCTATGGCTCCTTGGTTTTTGCTCTGTTAGACTTAGCACTATGGCCAATTAAGAGAGCAGAGGACATCATGCTCCCTATCACTTCGCTCATCTCGCAGTTGAGAGAGGTGAAGCTTCCTACGTTTCCGGATAATCAACACGAAGGCCAGGTAATAAAATACAATCAGTGTTTACCAGATAACATGAGTCTAAAGCTTTACATGGTTATGGAAATAATACCAACACCTGTATTGGACTCTCATATTAATCATATTATAACACAAGACCAAAGGCTGAATCCAACCAGTTAAGATGAGAATTCATTTTTTGGGGGAAGAATTATGAGAACTATGGGTTGGACAGAACCTCAGTAGTCAACTTGAATTTGACTGTTAGTGGAGAAGAAGAATACTACAAAACCCATTATATTCTACAAATTTCTATTTGCAAGCATGCGCAACGTGTCTAGAGAACATTCATGTTGATTCATGTTAAAGTTCGGCAACTTTGGTAGGAATCCCCGCGTTGATATCTGTCACTACCCTCCTGAAACCTGAGCACTTACCACACACACTTCCCCCCTTGAACATAGGCTTCGGGAGGTTATCTATGCTGATCTATAAGACATTCGGATATATTTTTAAAAAAGCTACAGAGACAATAGAAGAGATAAGATATCAAAAAACAAGCCCCCTTCAACCTGGCTCCCATCTGTCTCTTCGCAAAATGCAAAAGAACTTCATAGCGTTGTAGCTTCTCCTCTCCTTCCTTTCCTATCAAACCCCTCATTTCACACTCCATTCAAGAATCATAAGTATAGCACAAAAGATCCCCCTCTGTAGCCCACACATCCCCAAGCGTAGAACCAGAATTGAGTAGAATCCCATCATCAGGAAGCACACTATCCATACTCAACATAGGGGGTGCTCCATTAGAAAACTCAGGATAATTGGTGAGATTTTGGACACTTCCTCCTTCGAAAGCGTTAAGGTTGGCGGTGTTCGCGTTTTGCCAGAGCCACCAGATGCGGTCGACGTTCTATGTATCTCATGTCAATATGGAGGCATTGGTGGTAGCAGTGGGACTTACAGCATGATGCATCCAAAACATCGGTTCATTAGCAGAAAATGTAGGCGAGGGAGTACTCGCAAAACAAGCTGCATTGGCGTTCTTAGGACAATAACCTGCTAGATCCCTGTGATCCATCAGTAAAATGCCCTCATTTCTTTCTGTTCAAAAACTACACTCACCCTCCAACAATCTCATGTACAGCAGAATGTGGCCCTTGCAAACCCTCCACAGCAGTCTGAAATCCCTTGAAATCGCCCACATGACCAAAAACTAGGGCCTCAATAATTTCAGGCGTAAAACTCGTGTTTGCAAATTTGTAAGGCTCTGTAAAAAGTGCAACGTTCGTGAAAGATGTCCAAGGTTGGAGGGTGAAATTTCTTCGTAGTGGATGAGAAGCTGGATATGCTAGGGTGAAATCGGAGAAGGCACCGGTTGTTAGTTCAACGTCGTTTGCTACATCGCCGCTTGCTTGCCCCAGTCCTGAAGAGGTATCGTCACCCCACATGTTAGAGTTGACGAAATCTTCTGCGTCTGGAGGGGGTTAGCGTAGTTAATTTGGGGGAGTGAAAGGGAGCGCACCGAGAGTCCAATCCCAATATGGAGATACACCCGTGTAACCACAACCGTTCCTCAAAGCTTGGGTGTAACTCCAGACGAAGTATCTGTGGAATGGAAAGAAGAGGCCGGTCAAGTGGATTGTTGGGTTCAAGTCCGAATGAACGTATGCATAGTCATCGTAGAAAGAACTAGCAGTGGTGATGTTAGCGATTGTGGAAGCAAATTGTCCAACTGTTGAAACGAGAGTATCGAGGTGCGGAAGTTTGGCCATGCACTGAGAACGGGTTAACTATTTGGGTGTCAGAATTAAGGAATGAGAATGGCTTACTTTGACAGCAGTGATCCAAGCTATTTTTTCATCAGTTGTGAAGGTCCGCCATTCTTTGCGAGTTTCAATCGAAGCACAAGCGCTCAGCGCCCCCGCAACGAGAGATGCCAAAACGATGAAGCGAGTCAAAGGCATTATCTTATGATGAGTACAAAGAGAATGTTGGTAATGAGGCTGTTGAGAGAATGATATAAAAGCTGTTAAATGAAAAGAATATTTTGCCACTCCAAGGCAAAATTATACATCAGTACTCGGGATGGGTCTGGCGCTGCTCTGTCACTTCTCTAATTCTGAAGTGTGTTCTTTCACAGCTGTTCAGTTTTCTGTCAATTCCACGAAGTTCGTGAGGAATATAGAAGAACCAGGCATGTATCATTATCTTCGCTCAGAGCAGGAACGAATGTTTGGATGTACAAGACGTCAACTGCCCGTTTGTTTGTGTTCAAGCCCCTACGTGTACTGACTTGCAGGTGTTATCTTCTTAGAAAACCCCTGGTTGGCACAACCTCAACTCCCCTGCAGCTGCTGTCCTCCGAGCTTCCTGCACCTCAAGCGGAGCTAATAATGCCGCAGTGTACGGAACAAACAACGAGGTTCCTTGCAGGAGCCTACTCAACCCAGAGGGAGAAACAAATGAGAAGATTTACCTTATGCGGATATAGATGATCGCCGGAAAGGTGCCCGTCAAACAGATGACCACTAGAGGCTCAGTATGATAGTTAACGTAAGCTCGTACGGAATCGTACCAAAAACCAGACGTAGAAACAGTGTATTAACAAACTACTCAACTACTCGAGTACTACTCGAGTAGAGTAGAGTATAAGTAGTAAATTAGATGAGTAGAGTAGAGTAGGTACTCACGACTACTTAAGTACTACTCGAGTAGTCTATATATAGTAGTAATATATTATTATAAGGTTAAAAGGCACCTATATAGTATAAGAAAGTCACGGATTCCTAACTACTCATTATAAAAGTATATTTTCTTTCTTTTATTTAAAAGAATAGAATTTTAAAAAAATTCGTTACGCCCTATACTATGAGCCAATAAGGGGCCCGAGGTCTCCCGAGGTCTGCCGAAGATCGGTCCGAATCGGTCGGTACTACTTAGGTAGTACTCAAGTAGTACTCGAGTAGTGTTAAGTAGAGTAGAGTAGAACTTAAAATCCCTTGAGTAGAGTAGAGTAGTAACCACTACTCTACTCTACTCTACTCATTTAATACACTGCGTAGAAACCTCTTTGAAGGAAGGTCACACCAAACTATATCGAACATTTGCGGGACTGAAGGCTTGTTTGGTCGGGTAAATTAAGTCTAGCATGAAGGATTTATGGCATCACAGTTCATCTTGTCTCACCCTTGATTTGCTAGATTTTCTCGATTTCGCCTGGGAAAAACAGCTTGTATGAGATCGTTTCTTCATCTCGATAGCAACCCTACCACGTGCCGTCAACCCTCAAACCACAATATGAATTCTTCATCGTCCTACTCATGAAGCCTCATCGTAATATACTTCCTCAAAAGTTTGAGGATTTGCAGTAGTGGCCATTAGGATTTGTGGGTATCAATCTCTGGAGAATAGAAATTTGATTAAGCTTAGGGTACTCGCTCATACGGTCTTCTAGTATAAAAGAAAGGTGGAAATGAGAATACTTTAAGCGAGATGGGGAATAATGAAGTGCACGAAGTACCGGGATGAATGAAGTCTATTACTTTCCATTCTGTTCTTTCGTTACCTCATTTCTGCTGTTTGTTCATTTTGCGGCCTCTATTAACATTACTCCAAAGGAGCCACAATGGAACGATCTCTCTGTGTGCCGAACGATGAAGTTGTTTCATGGATCTGACCCAGATTCGAGTGTTAGACGGGTTCATCAACCGACCCACGCCGCACGATCGAAAATGGCGACGCGACGGGAGAGTCCGTGTCATTCTCGTGCCCTCTGCAAATCTTAACCTAGTCTCTGAGAAATATTTCTCCTGTGTCATGTGGGGGTTAGAGCACAAGCAGCGCTTTCGAGGCTTTTTCATTCGAAGACGAGGCTCTGTTGTGATCCTTGACCTTGGATTGTGTTAGGTGAGGCGAACTAGCTTGCTGCTCAACTGACCTGTGAGAAGTCGAAGGAGATTATTGTTTGGTTGCACAAC
This sequence comes from Hymenoscyphus scutula, assembly GCA_001399465.1. Taxonomy (NCBI): domain Eukaryota; kingdom Fungi; phylum Ascomycota; class Leotiomycetes; order Helotiales; family Helotiaceae; genus Hymenoscyphus; species Hymenoscyphus scutula. The sequence goes on from LKTO01000204.1 coordinate 74,499, forward strand.
ATCATACTCTTGTCTCTGTTCGCCTTCCCATTGTGTTTTCAGGTCTTACTTGGAAGTGGGCTTCAACATCGTCCTTCTAAAAATATCAGACTACCGTTCTCCGCGTGATTCTTGCATGTTTGAGAGCTGTTTACACGCCAGATACGCTCGGCTAACTCCCTTCTTCTATTGACTTTGACCTGTCTCAGCCCCATGCTCTTTTCTTACACACACTGCTAGTCGATGATTAATATAGGGTCCGTATGAAGCCATAACCACTTGAAGGGAGGTTATATTTGGTTGCCAGGAAGCGTAGCTAGAAAACATACTATCTTCAATTTCGTAACTCGTATGTACAACGTTGTAGTTAGCGTGAACAACAACAATAACCACCACTTTAGGGTTACTCACGCAGTTATCCCATCCAGGTCAGAACAGAAAACCTTCAGGCCCAACTCATCATGAACCCTCATCTAACCATCAAACGTATGAAACACGCATTTTCCACAAAAAAAAGTTGAGTTCTTTCAATATCGGCCTCGAAAAAGCCAGGTTACAAAAAACCAAGGTGATCTAGGAACACAATTCCTCTCCGCCGAAACAATTCTAAACTCTTATGTACCACACTTCTCTCCAAAAAGAAACTTTTCGTTCATGAACCAATATCCACAAGCTCCAAAGAGAGAAAATATCTCATCTTGACTGAGCAAAACCCTATCCCCATGTTCGTCCTTCCATGAACATTAGTCACCACTTCCTTACTGCTGAAGACTTTGTTGCTGCTGAGCAACCTGCTGACTCTGCCCAGCAAGCTCATTCAACTTTTCCCTCTCCTCCTCACTCAGTACAGCATACAATTCATTAAACCCCGCCACATTCTTACTCCCCGCCCCCAAGAAGAAATCCACCAAATACTGCTGCGTCTCATCGTCCTTCTGGCGCATAAAACTCGCCGATCCCTCATTCGCATACGCCATGAGATCCGCCTTCGTAGCACCAAGTCCGAGATCGAGGGTGTTGGGTAAGTCTTCCCAGTCGTCATTTTCACCTTCTTCGTCGGCGAATTCGGCTTTTGCTGCGGCCACGGCGGCGGCAGCACTTTGATGCCCCGACGCGGAGATGAGTTCTTCGATGAGGACTTTGACGATTTTGAGGGGGGCCGGGATGATGGTAAATTGATCTGGATCTTGGGTTTTTTGTTAGGTTCTAGAGGGGGTCTTGAAGGAGGGCCAGGTGAGACGTACTCAATTTAGCCTGTGATCTGGTCATGATCCTATTACTAGTTGGAATGATCAGATCACCTTTTACCATAGTTTGAACGACTCTTTGGTCATTCAAACTATAGAGTTTTGACAAAGCGATAACGCTAGATATCGTTAGCACCAGCTTCTTTAGGGGTGAGGTTCAGAATTTACTTTTGTCTTATCTCATCATATCCAGCGAAATTGATTGAATGCTCGAGCCATTTGCTCAAGACAACCTGTAAGCCGCTTTGGCCGTTAATTTGAATCTGCGTTAAGAACTCCACCACATCCTGGGCTCCAAGAAGTGATAGTCTGGCGAAGACCAAAATTAAAGATTGGATAAATGGTGCGGCCTCCGCAGTAGCGAGTCTTGATGCTACGGCTTGTAAAAGTTGTGGTAGATAAGGACCAAGTCTCTCTTGACCTGCCTTTTCAACTAGCTCAGCGGCAAGGCCACCAACCTCGGAAGCAGCATTGTCTTCGATCGTAGGTCCCAGTAATTTGTCAATAACAACCAAGCATAGTTCCAGGCCTGATCGTCCAGTCTCATCTTTATAAGCAAATACCTGTTGGTGATCATGCATAAGCATAAATTTGAAAGCCTCAACACCAGGTCTCAAAATTCCGCCCTCGGTACTTGCCATCAGTAGGCGGTTGAGTTTGGGGAGAACAGAAGCAACGAAGGTTGGCGGAAGAGGCTCAGAACCCTTTTCAGTGAGAACAGCAAGCAATTCTGCTGCAAGCTGTTTCCGAGTGTCAGTAACATAAATTTTTCCCGCTTTGCAAGTCTTACCTCGATTAAAGGACTATCGTCCGTCATACCACCAACATCAAAAGCCCCAGTTAAGGAAGGCAACACCTTTGCACATAACGCCAAGTATCCCTCGTTACTTGAAGCAATTGTTTCTGTGACTTCTTCGAAGCACTCGTTGACCAACATGACCAACTGAAAATTGGAGGCGCCGTGTTTCGCAAGTAGGAAAAGAAGATCAAGCGCAGTACTTTCGTTGGCAATTGCGATTCTAGGATCTAGAACAATGGCATCGCGTAAGGTTTCCACTAATGTAACAAGCAAATCGTCGGAATCCTCGAGATCAGTAAGATCTTTGGCGTATAGAAACTCGGATATGGCTGTAATGATTGGAACTTGTCGGTCAGCTGGCACGGTATGGGCTTTGATGAATCCTTGGAGAGCCCTGATGCAAGACACCTTAACGACTTCCTCCTCTTCGCTGTTGACTCCCCGGATTGTACGGTCAAGAAGACCAAGAGAAACGTCTGGAAGATATTGGACTAGCAAAGCAGCAACAAGGTAACCTCTAGCCTTCAGAAGAGGTTCATCCGGTCTGTTGATTGCATAATCAATAAGACCCAAGAATGCATGGGCAATTTCTGGTGCAATCTCCTTGCTCAGGTCAAGAAAATCTGTTGTTAGCTGGGTCAGAAGGTACAACGCAGCTTCTCTTGTTCTCCAACTGGCTGCTTCGGAAGAGAAGAGGGCTTGACTGTATGCCAACAACCCTTCCATGGCACCCTGGTTGAGCCACTCGCCTAACTTGACAAGTAAATCTCCACACGCTGTTCTTGCAGTATAGTTTGCCGTGACTGAGGTTTCTTCTGCCAGAAAGAGATTGACATCAATATCCCAAAGGTCCTCCTCTTCCTTGCAGATTTGGGCAAAGCCAACAGCTAATTTCATGACGTCCATAACCCAAGGAGTGGCCACAACGCCAGAATTGGCTTGTAATTGCTTTTCAAGCTCCTCTCGGACGGGTGGTGCTCTCAAGCAGGACGAGAAAAAGTCAAGTTCTTCCAACACCAGGAAGTCGAGGGTGTATGGCAAGCCGTCCGCATCCTCCAGACGCCCCTGCTCATTGTTGTCGACGTACATATCCTTGTACGTTTCCTGGAGCAACGAGAGTTCTTCCCAGGTAGTAGTAAACAGTGCAGGGCTTTGTGGGAGAAGAATCTGTGCGAAGACCATCTTGATTTTCATCAATGTCTTGACGACTTGTAACTTGATCAAGACAAGACCTCTCCATTCCCCGCCCGTTTCACTGTTGTCGCCCTCGGCTGGTCTTATGGGTAATGGCTTCTTCAGAACGTCCATAAAGAATGGGAGCCATGCCTTGATAACTTCGTCTGCGAAGCCTTTAACTTCTGGTCCATGCTCATCCTTTACCATATCCATGATATCAAAGGTACTTCGGAAGATGGAAATCGCCATTGCTCGCAGAGATGCCTTTCGATTGGCATTGACGGCCACCTCGTAGACCACATTATTAATATCCCGCGCAACAGAGAAAAATGTGTCTTCGCTCAGAGAATCCTCCACCAGGTCGGAAAGCACCTTGAGCGCACCGTGTAATTGCGCGTCCGAGGCATTGGGAATGAGATGGAGTAATGCTGGCAGTAGAGTTGGCCAGTGGTCAGGGAAATCGACATTGGCAATCTTGCTCACGACGTAACTATCGTTCCCAGTGTTAGCGCAGTTCCAGAGCCCGTTGAAGCTATAAAAAGGGCAGCCCACCTTGCCGCACTCTTGATCTTTCTATCCGCATCTCCAGATGTAGCCAATTCCAGCATTCCCACCCGCAGTTGCTCTTTGGTTGCCTCTTCGATTTGGATTGTTGGCCCATTTTCATCGTGGCCACTCCAATTCTTATCCACAAAGGTTCTCAGTATCAACAAGGCGCTCTGCCTAATTTCTGGTGCGACCGACGCATGGCTGGCGATAGCAGCCAGACTACCAGGAAAGACGGGGTTGCTGTGGGCTTGCTGTAAGTTCAATTCGGCTTGTTTGCGGGGGGCTTCAGCAGAGGAATGGGTGTCACGGAGGAGTTGTAGAAGTTGGTCCTCCATGGATTGTGCCATCTTGACGGTTCGTGTCTGCGTGTCTGCCGGTGAACCTCCACGAGTGGGGTAGTTTTTGGTATAAAATTGTTCGCAGTGCGGTGCTGAAGTTGACGTGGTTCTTGAGGGGTTGCCAGAAGTAAATCGTAGGTTGTGAGGGGGGAGAGGGAGAGGCAGAGCTGGGTAAATTTCCCAATATCGAGTCAGTGGTGAATGTTGCTCTTTGGGGGGGGGGGGGGGGCTTCAAGCGGTGGGAACTTTGGACGCGAGCAGACGCGGTTGGAATATGACAACCTTTTTATCCGCCGGTCAAATTACTACGTCAAGTTTCTCCAAGTCTCATACGCATCATGAATTCTGACGAGGGCGGATAATACCTACTATGATTTAGCGCAGCTCCAGTACCAACTAAAGCCCTGCCATCTCTACTCGGTGTGCCTGTCAACAGAGTCGAAATGGCTTCAATGTCTGCCCCTCCACCACCCCCGCCAATCCTCAACAACAACCTCGCCCTCCACCGAACCCTTACGGATTTCCTCACAGTTGCGATACACACAATCCTCTATACACGCGAATTATACCCACCGGATACATTCCTCACGAGCCGTGCCTATAACCTACCAGTACATCAAAACCGACACCCCAAGGTTTGCGATTGGATCAACGAATCCATCAAATCGCTGGCGCCCCTCATCTCCTCCAACGCCGTTAAACGCGTCGTAGTCGTCATTAACTCCCCGGATCTTGAAGTCCTTGAGCGATTCCTCTTCGACATAAGCCGTTTCCCAATTGTAGACGAGAAGGAAAAATTCACTGAATTCGAGGGCGATGCGCGAGGTTTGGGGAATATCGTGGACATTGAGGAGCAGCTCCGCGCTAAGATCCGGAAGCTGGATTATCTGGGAGGGAAAATGAAGCCCCTCCCTAAGAATTGCACCTTTACACTTGCGGTGGAATTGAAAGACGAAGCAGATCCCCCAATTGGGCATCCACAACCATGGGTCCCATCAGAACCAAGCTTGCAGACGGGAGAGAAGACTAGCGAAAGGGTAGGGGCTGATTTGGGAGGTGTAAAGAGTCTCCCGATAGGATTGGTTGAGGCTGGTGATTTTGTGTTGGAGGCTTGGGCTGAAGAGGCAGCCGCGAAGTTTGGAATTGATTGATGACACTTGATACTCATTTTCTTTCCGAATTATCCTATATCAAATGCTTCGGAGCGGAATGAGGGGGCAGTTGAAGGGACTATCGTCTCCAGCGTATGACTCCAGTTTGGCTGAATGATAATGGTCAGCATATACACATGCGAGCAGATGTCGTCCTCGGCAATAAAAGAGCTGTACGCATCCAGAGCAGGCTCATTCCAACTTCAGTTTATATGCAGTACAGTGCATAAGAAGTTTCAATGTGGAGTCTCAAAACTCTCTGGGCGAAGCAAATCCCGAACGCATTGAGACTAATGATACTATAATGGTTCTATAGATCAAGTTTGGCCCACCTCGCGGGAAAGGCGTTTGGGCATCATTTAGCGTTGCAAAAGAGATACCAAACAGCTTCGCAGCAGGAATTAACCCGCAAGCTCTACTGCTCACTCGTATCAGAAATCCAAGCCTGATGTTCGAGCTTAGGTCATCATTACTTATATAATTGTTTGGTGAGGATAATGAAAATTTTGTGTAGCTAAATGCAATGAAGAATTCACGAGAGTGCAGCATTTACTGCTTTCAATGGGGTAATTGGTTCTCAGGTTGAATCAGTCCGTTATGAAAAATGCTCAGCGTATCTGTTTGAGAACGAAGCTACTGAAAACTATTGTGAATAAAGATGTGAATTCCATAGTGTTCTTGCTGTCGAATAGTTTTCTGTTGTTAAATGTCCTATCACTGTGGAAACTTCAAAACTGTTTAAATTTGGCACAAGAAATTGAAGAGGATTTAATCTGTGATCTATGCGAGTCTTCTCATCATGACATTTTGATCTCCACCTGCTTTCAATGATTGTGCGTTAAGTCGATCGTAGATTTAATTCCAGTTGTTTTCCACTTCTTGCTGGTAGTGAAATCGCCTGTCTCGCAGAATTTTGTAGAAGCTTTTCTCCTAATGTGGATAAAACCAATTTCCAAGTTGTTATCATCAAACTGATACTTGGTATGTTCATGTTGTTCACTTAAAAAGCCTACCCCCTGTCTAACTATCCCTAAATAATCTTAAACGCTTCCTAACCCCTGCACTAAACCCTATTTGAGGCATGAGGTTCAATCGATTACACTAATGCAAGGGCCGTTCTTCAATATTCAAGGTATCTTTTGCTTTCAAATGTAACAAATTTTATCAGTGTGCCTTAAGACCGTGAACTAGCTTTCAACCCGTTACACAAATCTAGACTTACACCATCGTTAATTCCATCCCAAAAATACATTCTTACTCTTCTCACCATCGAAGTTTCTTCTCAACGTCGAATTTAGAAAACACTCTCCCAAAAATAAAGCCTCTCGACATATCTATCTTAGGGAAATAGACTGAAACCTTATCACCAAGATTTCTCGCTCCCTGTATAAAAGCAATCCCAAAATACTTGTTGTTGTCCTTCAACGGTGGTCTCAATTGGTTTGCTACTCTGATTCTGGAGTGGGATATGGAGTGAAGTTAGTTTTTTATTATTCTTATAAATAACTTGAATTTTCTCCATTCGCTACTTTAAGACGCCTTCTAGAATCATTAGAAAGAAAACTTATATACATTAAAGTAATGAAAGTAATCCACTACCTCGAACCACCGTGTTACCCCACTCAACCTCATCACCTTGCCTCGTACGTCCTATATCTCTATCTTTAAATTAACCCAAAAAAAATTAAACAATAAACACAAAGCCATATCTAGAAACGTACTTCAAAACCAAGAAACATTCACCAGGAAAACAAGACAGTCAAACTTCAAGCGTTGGAGAGGGTAAGATCACTTCCCCCCTCCACCCCCCCTCTCTCTCTCTCTCTCTCGAAAAAGTAACAACCTATGCCAGACCAGACAACACCTAAGAACAGATAGCTCAACAATCCTTCAACCCCCCTCCCCCCCACCA